>APFE030013291.1:135801-158280 GCA_000404065.3 Pinus taeda
CCGTCAGGACTTTAGAATATAATATATATATGCTTCGAGTCTGACCCATCGCATATCGCAATCAGCGGAACCAAATGCCTGTACATAATGCACTATGCTATACAGCCGACCCGTCGAAAATATTAAAATGTAAAATATAAAATATCGGATCCGCCTAATGCAAATCGCAATCGGCGGAACCAACACCCATTGCTCTGTGGAGCCACCGGGAATTTTAAACACAATGTATATATGTTTCAGGTCCGGACCGCAATCGCAAATCGCAATCAGTGCTATCAGCAGAACCAATTATCCATAACATTGTGGACCCGCCAAACTTTATAAAATTCAATATATATATTTCAAGTCCAGATCTTAAACACTTAAACACTTGTTTCTTTTGCGAATCTGATATATTACTTTGTTTCTTTCTTGTTTCAATATGCAACTATCACACACACACACACACACACACACACACACACATATATATATACATATCGGGTCTAGCTCCATATAACCATTTATATAGCGATTTGATTTGTTCGTATAACAACCTTGGCTACACCAGGGCCGATTCTTTTACAATTCTTTCTTTTAGCAATTCCGCTATGTAATTTATTACATTTCCCTGTTGCCTTATCTCTTTTTTTAAGATATTTTCAAGTGATTCTTGAATGAAACAGTAATATTAAAGGTAACAAAAAATGCATGTTTCAACACACTCATTGTAAAAAAGAAGGACACATGAGGCAACTACTTTTCTTTGCATCCATAACGGAAACCTAAGAAGTTCGGTGGAAAGGAGAGAAAGAATGTTGTTGCTATTCAGTAGGACTTGGGATCAGATTCAGGTGATGAAACAATAGTTACTGCCATAGTTATTAAAGGTAAATATTCTAAAGCATGCACAAGTAATTCTTCACAATCTATTGATGATGAAAATAATGAGAGGGAAAGAAATGAGCTTTTTTGTATTAGAGTAATTTCCAATCACAATAAGATTGATACTTTATTTGATAGTGGATCACAATTAAATTTGATTTTTGAAACAATTGTAAAGAAGTTGGGATTACAAACAAAACCTCATATGAAGCCATATCCATTAGGTTGGGTGTGTGATAAAATAAAGCTACAAGTAACGAGACAATGTAAACTTAGGTTTGCTATTGGATCAACATTTGTAGATGAGGTTGAGTTAGATATATTTCCATTCGATATATGTGGTATTGTTTTGGGAAGTCCATACTTATATGATAGGAAAGCTATTTTCTGTAGAGTTGAGAATAAGTATCAACTCACTAAAAATGGAATAGAATACATTGTAAGAGCTCATAAACTCAAATGTAACTATTCTCTCATAAACTCAGGGAAGATGAAAAGAATTGTGAATTCAAGTAAGCAATTGTTACTAATGGTTGTAAAGGCAAAGGATCTTGAAAAATCTGCATTTGAAGGCTGTGATTCTAAACAGAAAGTGGATTTAGTTAAAGTTGTTTCAGAGTATGATGTTCTATTTCAAGAACCTAAAGGTGTGCCACCCAAGCGCAAAATAGTACATGATATTTATTTACAACAAGATGCTCCATTACCTAACATTGGAATGTACAGGTTATTAGCTTTAGAGAATGCATAGATAAAGAAGTAGGTACAGGAGTTGCTTGATAAAGGGTTTATACGACCAAGCACATCACCATGTGGATCTCCAATTGTGCTAGTGAGAAAGAAAGATGGTTCATGGAGAATGTGCATTGATTATAGAGCACTAAATAAAATAACGATCAAGAATCGTTATCCTCTTCCTCGTATTGATGATTTATTAGATCAATTAAAAGAAGCATTTTACTTTCTAAGTTAGACTTGCGAAGTGGTTATCATTAGGTCAGAGTTGCAGAACATGATGCATGGAAGACTGCTTTCAAGACAAAGCAAGGATTTTTTAAATGGTTGGTTATGCCTTTTGGCTTAACTAATGCTCCTGCTACATTTATGAGAGTTATGAATGATGTACTCAGACCATTTATTGATGACTTTGTAATTGTTTATTTAGATGACATTCTTGTTTTTAGCAAGACATGGGAAGACCATGTAAAACATGTGAAGAAGACTTTAGATGTTTTAAAAAGAGAAAATCTCCATGTAAAACTGTCAAAATGTGAATTTGGCAAAACATCTTTAGATTATTTGTGTTATATTGTAGGGGGTGGTGAATTGAAGATAGATCCCTCTAAGGTTGAAGTCATTGTGAACTGGCCTAAACCCAAATACTGGATAAATTTTATTGCTAACTTTTCTTTGATTGCAGCTCCATTACATGCTTTAACAGGATTTAAACAGGTGTTTAAATGTGGAGGCAAACAGCAGAAAGCCTTTGACACCTTAAAAAAAATCAGTATAACACTAGTACTAGCACTGCCAGATCTTCAACATCCATTTGAGATTGGGACTGATGCCAGTGACTACGCCATGGGGCCAGTGTTGATGCAACACAAAAAACCCATATGATATCATTCTAATACATTTACTTCTGCTGTAGTTAATTATCCCACATATGATAAAGAATTGTATGCATTAGTACAAAGTTTGAAAAAGTGGAAACATTACCTAATGTGTAAAGAAACAATCATACATATAGATCATCAACCACTTCAATATTTACACTCACAAACTAAATTGCAGCAGTCAAGACATTATAGGTGGATGGGTTTTCTACAACAATTTCATCTTGTCATGAGATTTAAGAAGGGCATACACAATAAGGTTGAAGACATTTTATCAAGACCAATCATAAATGCATATACTATACTTAAGCATAACTCAGTAATGCATGAAAGTTACATTGAACAATATGCTCAAGATGTAGATTTTAAATATGTATATGAAACTTTAAGCCGTGGTAAGCCAGTAGAAGAATTAGATAATTATGTAAAGGACCAACTCTTATATCATTTGGGAAAGTTATGCATTCCACAATCTGAAAGAGTTAACATAATCCGAGAAGCACATACTTCTCTCATATCAGGTCATCTTGGTGTAAGTAAAACAGTTGCACAATTGCAAAGGTTCTGTTATTGGCCAAGAATGAACGAGACAATTTCTAGATATATCAAAGGATGTATAATGTGTGCTACAAGCAAGCCCAATAATAGGAAATTAGGCTTGTACACTCCACTTCCAATTCCTTCTCATCCTTGGGAAAGTGTTTCCATGGATTTTGTTGGGGGATTGCCAAAATCTAGGAAAGGTCATGATTATTTGTATGTTGTTGTGGATAGGTTCAGTAAAATGTGTATTTTGATACCATGTAACATACAGGTTACAGCTGAACAAACAACAAAGTTGTTCTTTCAGAATGTATGGGTTCATTTTGGGTTATGCACTTCTATTGTATCTGATCAAGATTCTCGATTTGTTGGGAAGTTTTGGTCAAATCTATGGGAGTTAATGGACACCAGATTGAAGAAAATCACAACATTTCATCCACAAACAGATGGTTAGACTGAAGTGGTCAGCATGACAGTTATCCATTTGCTCGGAGGCTATTGTAGCAAGCATCCCAAGCTTTGGGATGAGCATTTTTGTTATGTGCAGCATGCTTACAACTGTGCCAAGCACTCTTCTACTCAGAGATCTCCTTTTCAGACTTGTTTTGGTTTTATACCAAAGTCTCCCTTGGATTTTGTCTTTGGTCAAGACATAGCAGTTGATGGACACAGTGATGTCGACAAAACAACCAAGTTCATTGAATAAATCTAGGAAATTCACCACGTAGTACAGGAATAGCTGGAAATAAGTCAAGCCAAGTACAAGGCAAGACATGACAAGCATCGAGTTGAACATATTTTTCAAGTTGGTGATCAAGTCTAGCTATACATCAACAAAGACAGAATGCAAGGTGAAGGTAAGAAGCTAAAACCAATAAGGTATGGACCTTCCAAGATACATGATAAAGTTGGTGAAAATGATTTTCGCCTTGATTTACCAGCTTATATGCAGATCTATTTAGTTGTTAATGCAGAAAACATGAGATTGTATGAACCTTCATTGATTGAAGATCCTGAAGAGAAAAGTTAGTTGCCTTCTATTGGGGATTTGTTGCTTGTGTATTTCAATGAGTTATAGGGGGACACAGTTCTGGATAGGAAGGTAAGAACTACACGTCAAGGGGATGTTAGGTACCTGAGAGTGGGACTCAAAGGTTCAAATACAAGCAAAACACGATGGATAGAAGTTAGATAGGTGAAGAAGAAGTATCCTCACTTGCTCGAATGCTAAAGCCAACTTTTGGTGGTCCAAAAGCTTGTTAGTGGGAAGGCGTGATCCAAAACGGATCTTAAACCCTTTAAAAATGTAAGTCTTCATATATATTATATTATCAAAAAATAGAGATCGCAGAGGAAAACAATAAGGAATGGCCGAAAACAGAGTGAAGCAGAGTGTAAAGTATTGTTACACAGGAGTTGTCAGATCAGACAAATCAACGACCCAGATTAAATTGAGATATCGCATCAGGAGAGGCCAACAGAGTATATCGGAGGTGTCCCTAAGAGAAATGCAACTACGATCGATGACTTAATATGGACTGTTGATCGAGTGCGCAGATCAATGGCGGAGATTACAGATATCACATCGCAGATTCCCAAAGGGAGGACTTAACACGTTGGAAGGCTTTCAGTGGACCCGAAGGAGTTATGAATTAAAAAACGAATGATTTGAGTTCCATGGTAAATGGTAATTTGGGCAGGCTATAGGCGATAAGTGGTATTGGAAGGGTTTCACCCGATTCCATACACTATTCGACACGTAGCATGGTGCAGGAGAGAGAAAACCACTCATTTCGGGTGGGTTTTCCCCATGCTAGTGGGTCGCCCGAAATGGCCATTAGCCGTTGGATTAGCGATCATGGATCAGATGGTGAAGAAGGCATGAGCTGGTTGGATGATCGGGTTGGATGCAAACCGTCAGATTGTAGGCAGATCAACGGTGTAGAATACAAAGGGATTATGACTTGTAGCCAATGTGACTTGTGATTGTGATCAAGGTGGACCCGAGAGGATTACAGGGCAGACTTTATATCATTTGAAGTCCGGCTTTGGCATTTCGGTCAGATTTTCCACTGTTTCAATGTATTTTTGTGTCTTCACTATGTAAACAGAAAAATGTGTTCTAAAGGATTTTCATCTGTGCCCGATCCTTCCATTTGTAAACAATTGGCCTTAATGCCTTAAGTATTTTTGCAATGATTGTCTAAACGCTCAATAGGGAGATGAAGGGACAATGCTGGGAGCTAGAGAACCCAAGAAGGGGATTGAACTGATAGCGTTGATAGGCTTAAAAGCCATTAAATGGTAGCACAAATAGGAGGAGGTCAGAGACAGAGGGGAGACAGAGAGTAAGATAAAATTCACAACTACGAACAGTTGATCAGAGGAACTAAGAGGGAGAGTCTGTGCACTCTTTAGACTCGATATTTTCGAGTGAAATCCATGTGTAATATCATTGTTTGTTGTTTATGGCTCTGATTGAGCTCACACCTATAAACTTTGTTCCTGAAGACATAATATAGAGGTCAACACTGAATGCTGGACTAGGAGATGTAGCCAGGAAGTCTGGTGAACTCCTTGATTATTTGCTCTGTTGATGTGTGTGCCTATTATGTTTTCTGACTGTTAATTGTCTATATTATTTGCAATCTTTTCGATCCATTGCACTAAGTAATATAGGAATTTTCTTGTACATGAGTCTGTAATACCTTTTCTTCTTGATTTAGTATTTGTTTCGGATCAACTACTACTGACAAAATCTGAGGGTTGGTTTTTACTCGCCCACTGTTTTTGAAAATGCTAAGAAAAATGTGAACTCCTATCATAAGTGCAAGATATTTGAGGGAAAAAGAAAGCTTTTACCTATACCTCTCAAACCCATCTCCACAGAAATTCCATTCCAACAATCGGGGTTAGACTTCATTGGAGAAATTCACCCAGCCTCCTCAACCCAACATAAATGGATTTTGACAGCCACTTATTATTTTACCAAATGGATAGAAGTCATCCCTTCTAGACAAGCTATAGACTCTATCATTATCTCCTTCCTTGAAAATAATATCCTGTTAAGATTTGGATGCCCCCAAAATCTCATTACTGATAATGCAGCTACTTTTAAATCAAAGAAAATGGTAGAATTTTGTAACAAATACCACATCACCCTTGGACATTCCACTGCCTATTAACGTCAAGGTAATGGACTTGCAGAATCATCTAACAAAAGCCTTGTCAATATTATTAAGAAATTACTAGAAGACAACAAAAAGACATGGAATAAAAGGTTGGTCAATGCCTTATGGGCAGACAGACTAACTACCAAAAAGTCCATTGCTACATCTCCCTATCAGTTAGTACATGGGATGGATGTTTTTTTTCCATCCTCTTTGGGAGTGCCAGTGGTGAATATCATCCAGAAGTGGCAAGTAGAACCAAATGATATCCAGAGAAGGATGAATCAAACAATAGACTTGCAGCAGACCAGAGAAGAAGTCTATGTCAAATCACAATTAATCCAGGATAAACTCAAAAAGTTTTTTGATAAAAATACTAAAGTTGATGATTTTTGCATAGTTGAAAAAGTACTTAGATGGGATTCTAGAAGAGAAGACAAGGGCAAACATGGAAAATTTGACTTTCTGTGCAAGGCCCTTATGTCATTTATGGTTACAGAGGTAACAATGTTTTTTTCTTGAGAGAGATAGATGGATCAAATCTACCGGAAGGACCTATCAATGGTAGAATGTTGAAGCATTACTTTTCCACAAATTAACAATAGTTCACTTTACTTTACTCATTGTATATAACAGTGCAGAGTTTAGATTGGATTGGATGGTAATCTTTTGGAGTTGAAGCCCAGAGAGAAGGCACTCAGCTTTGAAGGGTTCACCATCATAAGTATGAATAAAGCAGAATCACAGAAGAACAATTTACAAGGAAACTTCAGCCATAGTTTCAAATGCTATTGATCTTGAAATTATTGACATTTCACTAGGAAATGGCATCCCCATGTGGAGCCACTGTTAGGATACTATAATAATAGGATTTATAATTTTGAATTGGCTATGGTTATTCATGTAATATTGTACATACTTTTTCTTTCTGCAAAATTTTTTCCATATTAAAAATTAAAAAATATAAAGAGGGTATGTCCTAAAAGAAATATCAAAGGACAAAAAGGAAAAAGAAAAGTGAAAAATATTAACCCCAAACAAAAACAAATCATGAAAATGTGCAAATTCAAGTACCACTACTTTAAAAATTTACCATGCAAAATAATGATTGTGCGCTTCTTGTCATAAATGCCATAGCCCATGATAGTCAAATAGCTTAATCTTGACTAATTCATAATTTAAATTTCATGTTTATAGATAGAGAATAAAGATCTAACCAAATTGTTTAACCTTGGAAGATCAGTAGTTAGGTAGAGAATAAAAATGTGCTCATAAGTTTAATCTGAGCCATTGGAAGTTATAAGGTTAGAATTAAATAGTTTTCTTGTCAAAAGAAAAGGAAATAAAGGTCTATTAGCCTAAATGCACCCAAGAAAGTGAAGAAAAAATGTTATGATAAATAATGGGTAAATAGAAGAAAGGTTGCAAATGTACAAGGTTTCTCAGTCAAAAGCACATTTATCATTCTTAATCCTATCCTTCAGTGTGCAGGAGCATTTATGAGAGTGAAAGGATGTTCACAAGCTTATTTGATTAACTTCACCTCATTTCATTTCACCCCCACTACATACTTACTAATTTCCCCATTATCCCATCATTTCTTATAAAATACCATCTTCCCTTCATTTTTACCCTTACCCCTTGGTTTCACATATTTCCCTAGTAAATTACCCTCCAAAGGTCATCCCCCTACCCAAAACCCCTTTTCCCTAGTGTGAAGCCCATTCCCCACTGCGAAAATCTCCCTTCCCCCTTATTAATTTCCCTATTTTACCTCAAAAACCCATAAAAACCCCTTATCCTAAGTTTTTATCCCCCCCTCATTATTTAATTAACTCCTCGATTTATATTTCCCCGACATAAACCTTTTAACCCACCAAACTAGGAGAAGTTAAACAAACCTTGCCACATTAACCCCTGGTCCCACTCCATTAAACTCTAGTTTATATTTAATCTCTGCTTTGTTTATTAAATAATTACAATTAATTGTAATTAACCCCCTCGAGCCCCACAAATGTTCACCCCTATTCCCTCCGTGCAGCTTGACCACATGATAGTCATCCGATCTTCCACCCAAAGATCCGATGGTGCAAATCCATATCGCGCTCATTCCCTCTTTGACCTTTACCAGCCCAAGAGCATGCGAGATCCATGGTTTTTCCTGGGCCCTATTCTGCTACATGGCAGCCCCAAGTGAAATCACGTGCTCTCAAGGAAACACTGCCTGCCTGCCAAAAGCAGTGCAATGGCCCCTGAAACTACCTCCCCACCAAAAGCCAAAACCATCCACTGTTCATTTATGGATTCCAGACCAAATTGTAACTGTTTCCGGTTAAAAGGCTGGAGAAGCCCATTTCGACTCTTTTCACACATTTGCACCATGAATGTTGCCCAAGCCTTCCTGCGCCACCCTGAGTCTCTAAAACTGAAATTGACCATCATTTACCTCTTGAACAAGCTCCAGACGCCCAATTCAAGCAACCAGTGCACAACTAAAGTCACTATACCATCTATAGTCACCATTGAAACCAGTTTGCAGCTAATACCACCAATTTCCAGGTATTTTTGACAAAAAAACAGAACAAACCTCTAAATTTGAAGACGTACAGTCAAGTTTAAAGATTAATTAATTTATAATTGAAGAGTAATTTGCCCCTATACCCAAAACCCCTCTTTTGCAAACTACAATTTTCCCTCTCACGATACCAAACCTTTTCAAATCCTCACTTCTATAGCAAATATAAGCCTAATCTCAATCCATAAACTCAGTCGTGGCTTCCCAGAACTCTTTGGATGTGAGACCTTTGTCAACCCCTCAACTGGACATCGACCATTTGGCACTAGTAGACAGGGATTTCAAATAAAAGATACTGCTACTGTAGCCTACTTTTTGAAGCTCCACTGCTGGAGTAAGGACAGATTCCTGAACCATACCAATGATATCCACTTTTGGGAATCTAATTTACCCAAATACATATTCCCAAATGTTCACCCATTCCCCGATATCATACATTTTTCCATGCCTGCTATATCCCTAGCCAAAGAGCTATTATTGCCCCAAACCAATAGCTCTTATTCACCATTACACCAGAGTCCATCAACCAAATGCTGCAAGTCCAACCTAGCCCTAATCAGACCCCTCTATCCATTGGAAACCTATTGGACTTATACATCACACTAGACTTGGTTAAGATAAGCCAAATCTTCCAAACTTTCATCATTGAAGACCACCATACCCCCACAAATACTCCACCATATACTGCCACCATTGTTTCAGAGACAGATATACAAATAATCACCATGCTCTCTTGCATCCTAGGATATACCTCAGAAAATCATGTGGATCGGTTTATCTTGGCCTTCTTGTCCATCTTCACTCCAGGAAATCCTCCTGCTATCATGTACAATTATGCTCAGTTCATTGCAGACAGGATGCCTGAACAATTCACAAGACTGCCCACTGAAAGAGTTTTCAAGTACTCTTCAATGCTATTTCACATGTTTTTATGTTACCAAGCAGATAAGTTCCCTGTAAGCATCCAGAAGTTAGATACCAAGGGAAAAGAGAGATCAGTGGTCTTCTGGACACCCTTGATCTAGAAATACTCCATAGCATTTACCTACAAAGACTTCATAGATTCATTTGTTTATCCAGTCATGAACATGCTGACCAATAACACTCAACCTAGAATCAACCAAGAAATCAAGAGGGTGCTGCAGTTGGCTAAGAACAACAAGGTGGGAGATTGGTACCTGTACCAAAGCCACATTGAGATTGGGGTTTATGGCTGCTAAATAGCCTCTTATAAGCTACCCAAATACCTCCCTATGAGGATATTTGTACTTGAGTATTTTATACAAATCATCAACTCTAATGAGGTAAACTTCCTAGCAGCTAGGAAGAAGACCCAGTTTAAAATGAAATACCAATTGGTCCCATTCATTTATAATAATAGAGAAGTTGGACCTGAGGCTGACAAGATATTGCAATAGATGAAATTTAGAAACAGCTTCATGTGGCAATATGACTCTCATGGGGACATAAAAAAATTGAAAATCAAGGTCAAATTGGGACCCTTCATTCACAACCCAAGACCTGATATTGAACAGTTTTCCAACTAGTCTGAATGGTTGGAAAATACATTGATTGACATGGATAACACAGCTGTGGATGTTGAAAACACACTCATTGATCTAGAAAAGTAAATTGACCAGAGCTCTTTCATGCAGGTTCCAGAACTAGGGGAAACAATTAATATTCCTCCTGTATTACAAACCCTAGCCAATGAGGAGAAGAATCCAAAGAGGAACAGGGAAGAGGGTTCCAGTTATGCCATGGAGACTACAGATGAGCTTTTTGAGCTCAGAAAAAGGCCCAACTTGAATCTAGTGTGTGAACAAGAGGAGAACATTGAATAAGTGGAAATAACTGACACTGAAATAATGGGGCAGAGGAGCAAAGACACAACTCCTTCAAGTGAAACACAATAGCCATCAACCTCCAACACTCAAATGCTTGAGAGACAACAAAGTGTTGAGGTTTCTTCCTTTGTCAATTCAGGTGACAAAGAAAAGGATATCAAATATAGGTACAAGGAAATAAAAATGAGAAATGAGAAGTTGAAGGCAGAGACATACACCCAATACTTCAAGCATACACTAGCCAACCAAAGTAGGTTGATGTCAGCCTTTGACATCAAATTAGGAAAGATGCAGGTCTTGTTAGTGCCTAAATCTACCACTGAGAAAGGTAGGATCTAGGGTAACATCAAACCACGTTTAACCTGGTAGCTAGCCCTACCAAATCGGGAGAGGGCTCTCTCCTTGTCAATCTCAGAAAGGATGGTCAACAAAGCTTGAGATGACTGATGTAATGACTCATTTTAGGCTAGGTATGTGTACAGAGGTGTTTGATTGAATTTAAAATAGGTTTTCTGGCTCAATTGTGAAAGACAGATTTGGGTCTGGGGAATGGACAGAGTCTTGCAGAGATCTCTATGGGGCGAGGTAGAAAAATGATAAAGTACTTCAAATTGAGTGATATGGAGAGCTTTTAGACTGGTGAGGATTTGGAGAGGACATGAAAGTCTCAAGGATCCTCTTCAAATAGCTGAAAACATAAATAACTAAACAACCCCTAGGTAGAGCACTGCAATTTCAATGGATTCTACCTTAATCCTTGTTTGATTTAGTTAAGATGAAGAAAAAAGAGATAATGGCATACATAAATCACATGTAAAACTTGCAATTACAGAAGGAAACAAAATACCAAATCAAGATGCCACAAGAATCCCATAAAGTGCTGCAAATCCTGGTCAATTCCTTTGCCAAAATGCTGAAAATGAATGTAAAATAATGCTCAAAGCCTCCACAAAAGTCCAACCTTTTCCAATGACTCAAAAATCACAATATATAGGCAACTAAAAACTAATCCTAGCCTCTAGGGGTCGATCTCATAAGTTTAGGAACTGTTCCAACAAAGTCTAAACTGAGAACTAAAAAGTAGGGAGTGGAACAACTTGCCTCTAAAAACTAGGGAACTAATTCATTCAGTTGCAAACTACCTTTTCATGGATGAATCTACCTCTATGAGTGAAAATTTAACATGTTTACATCAAAATCCATCAATTCACATCAAATTACATCATGATTTTGACTATTAGAAAGAGAAAAGTCAAACTGTGAAGAAACTAAGCGAACAAAACAGAGTTTTTTGACCAAAATGAGCAAATTTCATCCTATGTGTCTCGCTGATTTCCCTATGCATAGTTCCTTTTTTCAGCTGATTTTAGAGGCCTTCCCATGCACCAAATTTTCTAAAAGTGGCCTTGTTGGAAAGTTCTATCTGTTTACTTTCCAGAACAAGTGGAATTTTTTAATTTGGCCTCCATTTGCTTCTCCAAACCTAAGTTCCCCCAACACTGCTTCCTGTATGTCCAAAAAGGGGCAGAAATGTCACTTTTGAGGTGTTTTTGACCTTTTTGGAAGCTCAAAACCTGTCAAACTTTCTTGGCCATGTGAGGGAATTCATATTTTTCCATGAAAAATTCAAAAATTCTGAGTTCTCCTCAAAATGAGGTCTCTATCAAAAGCGCGCGCCAAGTGGCGCAGCACATCAGGCAGAAAAACCTGTTTTTTAGGCCAAAATTTCAAAATTTGCGAAAAGTGTCCAAAATTTCTTGAAATTTGAGCTTAGTGTCCTTCATTTAGTGTTGTGTTGTGCTAAGGAAGCCTCGACCAAGATCTAGAGTCTATCTTGCTCTTTTCGCTTCCTCGATGCTTTCTTCAACTTGGCCTTCAAAATGCTGGTTCTTGCTTTGCACACCTTGTTTCTCACCAAGTAGTGGTAGGCCATGTGCCTCAACATCTTTTTCTCCCTATTGGCCTTCTCCAACATCTTCTCTAAGTGCATATTTTCCCTCTCAAGCCAAGATTCATGATCAACATCAATTTCTTGTTCAAGTGGTGTCAACTTGATTTTCCTCCTCTTGGCAACTTACTGGTTTTCTCGTATGTTTTGTAGCTCCATGATGGTTTGTTGATCCTCTAGCTATTTGTTTCCTTTCTCTAGATATTTGATTATCCATTTGGCTCTTTCTAGGTTGAGAAACAAATCATGAATATCAACTTGTTGTTCCTGAATGATCTCCTTGAGCTTTTAGTTTTGGGAGCCCAAATCGGTGTCATAATCCTAAATAAGAATGAAATCTGTCTCTTGTCCTCCTGAAGGCCCCTCATCATGTAATGGATTCTTACCCTTGTCCTATACCTACTTTGTTGTTGAAGGAAACGAGACCCCTTCCACCCCGGGTGGAGATAGTACTCGTTTTGCTACTGCAAACAATCTTCTTGTGCCCTTTTGGTATGTAACAAACACTGGAACATTGGTGGTTTGTGTCTCATGCACCTCATGCTGATGTGAAGGCTCTCCTGCCTCATGAAAAACTGATGGGGGTACTTGAGGAGCTATAAAAACCTCACGTGCAATGAAATCCTCCCATGCAATGTTCAATAAACCAAGCTGATGCAAGACCACAATTTTGATTAGTGCAAAATGATATATGTTGTTATACTGTTGCTGAGGAGGTTTCCTTTGCACTAAGGTGGTCATCTCCTCAATGTTCTAGGAAATGAAATAAGGGAGGTTCATCATCCACACCCTAGTAAAGTGCATCAACAATCTGATATGATAGGCGTACAGACAAGAAAATCTGCCCTCACAGCTGAAATATCCAATTATGAGTTTCATCAAGTCCTGCAGATACTTGAAAGGAAAAACTCTACTGATATGTCTCTGAAAACCAACCTTGATGTAAGGCTCATAATGCTCCTTGTCTATCAACTGCCTCTTATTCCACTACTCACCTACATTTGGAATGCCAATTGCTTGAGCAATAGTCTCAGGTTTCAAGGTGAATGTCACACCTGCCAAAGTGACTTGGCCATTATGAAGATGGAGCACAAACAATCTGGCCAGCTCATGGTGGTACTTGACTCTCTCTACCATCTCATAGAACTGATAACAAGATTGGTGTTGAAAGCATGTAACAGCAAGAGGACAGGCCAACAGCTTGGAAAGTGAAATAGGCTCCTCCCGGTTATGTTTTCCTCCCTTGTGAGGCATTCTTGGTGCATGCATTTCTCTAGAAGAATCACTGACTATCTCCTCATCTCTGTTATAGGAAGAATCTAACTCCATATTTTCCAATGTTTGAGTTTTCTTAGATGAGTACGAAGAGATTTTATGGTGTCTTTAGGCTTTTTCTGCCAAAGATATGAATGTATGAGGGACTATGGAGGGAATGTGTATGAGGGGTTTGGGAATGTTGCTGACAGGATTTTAGGGAATAGAAGGGTTTAGGGAATAATATTTAGGCTTCGGGACAACAATTAGGGTTTGGGGATATTGGAATAGGGTTTGGGATAGTGGGATTAGGGATTTAGGATTAGTAGTTTTAGGGATATGGGGATTAGGGAGTGGGTAAATGAGAATGAAAAGGGAGGAAGAACGTGAAGTGAGGGAGAAGGGAATGAGGGAATGAAAATGCTAAGGGGTCGAATTTGACAACAAAATATGCAAAGTGTAAACCCTATACAAGTGTTTTTGCAACCAACAATACGAGGAGGTAAGGTTTCAATTTTTTTTATTAAATCACCATAAACACCAAGACAAATTCATCTATTGGTGATGAGGGCGCATTAATTTACTTCGATAATTGAGGATTTAGCAAATTTGTAATTTTGGAAGAGGTTGTGAGTGAAATCGGCCTTGTAGCCCTGTGCACCGCGCCAACCTCACAAGTGCACCGTGCCCTCTCAATGTGTCACGGTCGTTTAAACTTTACACTACTGAACGTTGCCCAATGCATCGTGCTAGATGAATGCGCCGCGCCCACGTCCTTGTGCACTGCACCTGGGGTTTCTCTTGTTTTGGCACAAAACTCACTCTCTTGGCTCTTGGAAGACCAATACACTTGCTCTCTTTCTCTTTAGGACACAAGTGAACCTTATTGATATGAATACACTTTATATACATATGGTTTTGATTTTTCACTTACAAAAACCGACTCTTCTAATGTTTGATTTTGACTTCCTTTTAGAACTCTGTTTTTGGGCAGTTTGCTTTATTTTTGTCTTTGATGGACTGAATGCTTTGAATTTTTGTTTCTTTTGCAGGTGGTGAATTTGCAGAGGCTTGGAAAGGTGACCAGGGCTGCCTCTGAAGTTATTACATATGGAAAAAATGAAATTACATCAAATTTGTACATGAAAACATAAAAACTTTGTTTATCCTCAAAACAGGGTTTTGAGGAAAAATCAATCACTGAGCATGTGATTATGGAAATTATTATTGTTGAAACTTTATTTGACCTCTTCATGCGCCTACTAACCTTTATTGAGCGTTTACAAGACCTTATTGACAAAACCCTAGACCTGATGAGACCTAAAACCCTAAAAATGACTTTTGCAGATTTAAAGACAAAAAATCAATGCAGATGATCTAGATGTATGAAAATGGACCAGTAGATAAATAACATGAGGGAAAATGTTTAATATGGCCCTACCATAAGATGATCCATGATCCTAATGGAATGCAGCTGATCGAGTGAGACACCTAACATGCAATGCAACAAGAGAATTTGATCACTGATGAAGGGATGAAGATACCGACACTAACATTGGCTCCAATGGGGATGGTAGCTCCTTGGAGGTGCCAAGAACTACAGATCTCTGGGAAACCAAGTACTGCCTTCGTCCATTGGGCTATGGAGTCAATAACTTTGACAAACCAAAACCAATATCTGGACTCCATTTCAGGACTAAAATTCGACTCAAAACTGACTCAATTTCAAGATTGAAATCGACTGAAAGAGCTTAATCAAACAATCCAAATCAAAACTGAAATCAAACCTCAGTTTTATAGCCTTCACTTTGAGCCCCAAACTAAATGAATAATGAAAATACACACTTGCAATGAAATAAAATAAACTGATATGTACAATGATACATATGATAGCAGAAAACATTTCAGAAATAGTACCGTTTGAGCAGCCGACCGTTGACCGACCCACCTGGACAATCTTCTCCATTCATTTCTTTCAGTAGGAAAGCATTTTGGCCCCGATATGCAGCAATTTTAAAAGGTCCTTTCCAAATATTCTCAAACTTGCCATGTTTACCTTTTTCTTCGTTTCACGCATCCCATTTCAGCACTATGTCTTCTATTTGAAACTTGTCTGCCTTTGCCTTTCGATCATATATCTTCTTGATTCTCTCTTTCAGCTTGAAGGTATTTTGAAAAACCTCCTCTCTATTTTGTCGTAAATGGATCATTTGATTGATTCTTCGCTGCAAATGATCATCCTCGCTACCAGCTTCCTGCAGAAGTTTAACCACCGGAACTGCAAGAGAGGTTGGGAATACTATGTCAACACCATACATGAGCTCAAAAGGGGACATGCCTATAGGTTTCTTTTGACTTACTCTGTCTACCCAAAATGCATTAACAAGCTTTTTGTGCCAACTCTTCTTGTTCGTTTCTAGCTGCTTTTTGATAATATTGACCAAGGATTTATTTGAGGATTCCATCAATCCATTACCTTCTGGATAATATGCAGTTGAGTGCCCCAAGATAATTTGATACTTATTACAAAAATCAATCATATTTTTAGATTTAAAAGTTGTTGCATTATCAGTGATCAACTTGTTTGGACAGCCAAAACAAGACAAAATATTGTTTTCAAGAAATAAAATGATTACTGAATCAGTAGCCTGCCTAGTGGGAATCGCCTCAATCCATTTAGTGAAATAGTCTATCGCTATGAGGATCCACCTGTGTTGTGTTGAAGAAGTAGGATAGATCTCGCCAATGAAATCCAAACCTCACCATTGAAATGGAGCACTTACTTCAATCAGCTTGAGTGGTAAAGGATGTAATTTTCTCTTACCTTGAAAAATCTGACATTCGTGGTAGTTTGTGACAGTTTTGTGCACATTAGCAAAGAGATTTGGCCAATAATATCCCACTCGCAAAATTTTATTGGCTGTTGTCTTCCAAAATAGATGACCTCCACAATCTCCCTTGTGAAAGTATTCCATAACCTGTTTTGCCTCTTCTTCAACCAAACAATTGAGCAAGACACCACCCGAATATTTCCAATAAAGTGCATTATTCATTATAAAAAACTTGGCAACATTTAATTTCAAGGTCCTACTTTTTTTCTTAGCCATTCCAGGTGGTGGTGACAAATTTTGGAGCACATAAACAATGTCTAAATACCAAGGAGAAAGAAGAAAAATTTTTGATACCTGAGTAGGTGAACTTTCTTCATCTTCCTCAAACATAGCAACAATGAGATTAATGTCCAAGGCCAGATTTCACTCCGCCACTAGCTTGGCCATCCCCTGTCCTTTGATGAGCTTCGCTGGTTTGATCTCTACATGATATTCCAATAAAGCAACGATCCATTTGCCTCGTCTCCCTTCTAGATCTGTTTGCACTAAGACATCTTTAACAATAGTGTTAGGGACATAAGCAAGGATGTGAGAATGCAGAATATAGACTCGAAAATCTTGCAATGCCTTTACCAAAGAAAGAGCTTGATTTTCAATAATATTATACTTCAAAGTTGCATCCCTTATGGTTCTGCTGAAAAAGCAATTAGTTTCTCAAGTTGGTCTCTTTTCTGCATTAAGACCACTGCCATTGTATGATCCAAGGCAAATGAAAACAAAATGAAATCTTGAGTATAATCTGGGCTGATCAAAACCAGAGCTAAAGAAATGGCCAACTTTACCAAATTGAAAGACTTAATTGCTTCCTCGGTCCGCTTCACTACACTATATTTCCTTAGCATATTTGTGATTTCCCTTAAATGTTCTGCAAGATTAGGCACAAAACGATGTAAGAAATTCATCTTACCATTGAATGATTGGATCTCTTTTTTACTTCATGGAAAATAAATCTTCTGAATGGCTTCCACTCGAGTTGGATCTATGGAGATGCCTTCCTTGGATATAATATGACCGAGAAGCTTGCCTTCATACATGGCAAACAAGCTCTTCTTTGGATTGAGAGATATGCCATACTTTCTACACCGTTGAAATACGATCTTCAAATGATAAAGGTGCTCTTCATCTGAGTTAGAAAAAATTGTCAAATCATCAAGATAAACAACTAAAAATACATCTTTTTCATTAGCAAATGCAATATCCATGGCCCGCTAAAAGGTCGCACCAACATTCTTCAATCCGAAAGGCATCTTGGCATAATGGAAAGTTCCCCATGGAGTGGTGAATGTTGTTTTATCTCTATCATCCTCATGGACCAGAATTTGGTTATAACTGAAATACCCATCAAGTAGCGACATGCGGAATGCTCCAACTACTCTTTGAAGTATGCGATCCATCTTGGGAAATGGATATAGTTATCTTTCAAAGATACTTTATTCAGATTTATGAAATGAATACATAATTGAATCTCACCTGTTTTCTTGTACACGGGCGCCAAATTGGAAATCCAATCTGAAAATCTTATGCGAACGATTATACCAGCTTTGTACAATCGATTCACTTCCTTCTCTATTGAGGGTAGCAACTTTCGATTTATTCTTCTTAGCTTCTAACGAAAAGGCTTTTGATTTGGCTTGATCGGAATTATATGATGAATTATGCTCGTATCATATGCCTTCAAATCTGAATATTCCCATGCAAATACATCAATAAATGAAGATAATAAACTGATATACATTGCTTTTACCTATGGAGGCAATGCCTTTGATAACTTCACCATTTTAGGATTTTATGTTGATCCAATGTTCACATCCTCAACCCTTTTCTCGATTGGCAGCAAGCTCATTTTTCGGGCTACATCATCTTGACCGAAGAACTCATCTAAAGGTATTAGACCTTTAGGAATGACATTTTCTTTTAGCTACAAAACTTCCATCTGATTGACTTCTATATCTGCTTCACCATCATCATGCTCCCAATCGATAGAAGTGTCTTTGAATTTACCTTCATTTTGCATAAATTCTTCGATCTCGTTATGATCTTGAAACACCTGCCAATACCTTTGATTATCAAGGACAGTTGGGCGATGTTTCACATGAATCTCAAACTTATTGCTTGAATTCATCGAAATTTTCAAATTACTTGCTGCTATTGCAAGTGAATCTGCAATAACATTCTGGAGACAAGGGACACACTTCAAAGTGTAATCTAGAAACAATCTCAAGATATCTAATATTGCATTGCAGTAGGCCAGCATTTGAGGATGCTTAGCTTGGTATTCCCATTTCACTTGCTTGATAACTAACTCAAAGTCGCCATATACTAAAATTCTTTTGGCATTTAACTTTCTAAGGATTTTCAAACCAACAATTAAAGCCTCATATTCAGCCTCATTATTTGAACAGTCAAAAGCCAATTTATATGAACAAACCCTTACATTACTTGGCACTTTGTTTGGTGAGAAAACAGGGCTGCGTATCCAAATGCCAATTCCAACACCTTCCATTCCTACTACGCCATCAAAATCCATGCTCCACAAACCAGCTTCGTCCTCTTCCAAATGCTGAAATTCTGTTTGCTCCTTTACTTTTCCTTGTTGTCCATCAATATTTTGCTGTTGTCGGAAGGCTGATTACTCAACGATACTATCAAGTCTTTGTCTTTATTGCTTTAATACCTCTCTGAAATTTTCAGTGATCTCTGGAATGTCTTCTACTTCAACTAATTGGCTATTTACATCATTAAAACTATTAGAATATAAAACAAAAGATTCTAAATCAGTATGTACATAGTTGACTGGATGATTTACTGGTTTCTCCTTGTTTGGTCAATTTAGTATTCCTAAATTGATATCATTAATTGTCAACCCGGGGCTCGTAAGCTGATGAAGTGAAGGTGTACTATATGTACTTAAGAAACCTCTTAAAGCTTTTTGTCGTTTGGGGGTGTTATTTGTGATTATTTTATCTTCCTAAGATGAAGTGATGTATTTATAAACAAATGAATGATGGTGTGTGTGTAGTGAATTCTAAATGAGTGAGGGTGTGTGATTAGTGATTCCTAACTAATTGCTGAGAAAGGAATACTTTGAAGGAAATGAATTAAAATAACTGAAAGCAAAGAACCACTCTCTAATGGCATTAGACACCATTCATGCTGCTGCAAAAATAAGAAAATCACTTAAAAGACCAATGATAAAGTTTATCTCTTCCTAACTCTCTGCCTCTAACACATAGTACTGTGTAAGACACGATTAAGAAGTAGCTAAAAGTAAGTCTAATAACTGATAAAAATGAGAAAATCTACTTTAAAGACTAGTGATAATATTTTGCTCTTTCTAACTCTCTGCCTATATCACATAGTACTGTGTAAAGCACGATTAGAGAGTAGCTAAGGATTAGTCTAAAAAGCACCCAAAGCCAGCTGCAAGTGATTAGTATTCTGATCTCTAAAAGATAAACAATTTATAGTAAGAGACCATACATATATTAGCAGACAGTTTTGAAAATTAAAACTAAAAACTAGTTATGGAAATAAAATAAGGAGCAGCAGCTTTAAATCTGTCAACTAAAACTACCATTAGATGCAAAGCAAACACAAAAAACACATTAATAATCCCGGGTCAAAATCTGCAAAAAAACAATGCTGATCAGCTTAAAGAAAGGATCCAAAACGAATTAAAGTGAGGTAAATTATGCTGTACATAAATCAAGAAAAGAGAATGCTGAATATGAAAATACTATACAAGGCTAGTATGAACAGGGGCCCTCCATTCACATAACCCAAGAAGACTCAAAGTGTTGAAAGCTCCAAAATAGCGTTGGTTCTATTTCTCCATATGCAGAAATTCACAGTAAAGAGTGCTAGAACAGCACTATAAAAACAGAGTTTGGAAATGCTCAAAAATTACAATAAGTTCACAAACATACAGCAAATAAAAGTCTTCTTAAGCGTACGCAGACGCAAGTATTTATAGGCATCTGAAGGATGGCCTATGCGTGCTGCTAGAAACGGAAAATAACAAACTGTCATGTGCAATTAAAACTAAATAAACACGTCATGAGCCTGCGTGGGTGAGCTGGAGGTCCTGGTCGTCATGGGGATTAAATCCAAAATTAGATTATGTTCCCCACGTCCTGCAAAACACGGGCAAGCCACCGTCTGAGCTGACGTGACCAAACAGCTCACGCATCACCGTTAGCTGCCTTCGTTGACCGGATCTTGCCCCTGTTTGACCGGAGGTATGGATGACGTGGATGATTGAACAAATGGCACAGGAACCTCGAGCACCTTGATACCTAAGTACCCATGTGGCTCGTTTGGCAAAGTGACACGTGGAACCTTGAGAACAACAAAAAGGCTGCGGAATCTCCAGATGGCTCGGAATCATCAGATAGCTGCGGAATCGGCAGAGAGCTGCGGAATGCCTGTAAATATGTCAAAATCTAAACAAAATAGTCACACATTAGCAAAGTTCACTTGATCATGCTTAATGACATCTAATGTAATGATCTGGGTGGTTTAACAGGGAAAATGAGGTGAAAGAGAGAGATAGGTGATGAAAAACAGTAGATAATAGTGAATGATGAGGTGTAGGTTAGAGGCTCTACATACCCCCACTACGAGGGCATTGCATGTCCTCATGCAACAAAACTGCTTACTCAACCTGCTGTGATGCCTCTGCCAAGACATCTAGTCTTCTCTTCTTCCTCTGTGTGGAGATATCAACTCTTGGCCTTTTCATTAAACATCTGAACCTTAGGTTAACCAAATCCCTGTTTAGCCTCCTGCATTTCTTCCTCAGCTTTTTGTTTTCTTTTTGCAACAGTCCCATATGCAGCAATGTATTATCGTGGACCATCTTGTCCACATTGCCCCTCTCTTTTAATTTTTCATTCTCTTGTATAATATGGCGATTTAGAACTTCAACTTCAAAAATTTCCTGTTTTAATGAGTGAATTTGCTGCTCCAAAGGTTGAACATTGCTTGGGCCAGCAGCTGCTTGCTCCAATGTTTCCAAATAATTATAAACCTTTTGTTGTTCTAGGTCAACCTCTGGTGACTTTCTTGGGCTTGGTTCATGCTCAACTTCAAGTTCATGCTCAGCTTCAATTTCATGCTCAACTTCAACTTCAAGTTCATGCTCAAACGGGCTTTCCTCACGTGGAGGACTAGTCCCAACAGACTCAGTGTGTGAAGGACTTGTAGCATCCTTTCCAGGTGAGCTTAAGTCAATAAAGGATGGCCCTTTTATGGTCTTCATTTTACCTTTTAATCTGCTACTTCTTCTTACAGTGGAAGTGCTCTGTTTTTGTTTTTGAACTTTTTGTTTTTCCACCTTTGTAGGAAGGGCAATTTTATGAAGTTTGGCCATTCTTTGGGCTAAAGGCTGAGTGTCTTCATCACTAGAGTTTGTAGGAGTAAGGAGAGTTTCTTGAATTATGGCTTTTCCTTTGTTTTTCTCTTGCTTCTTACTACTCCCTTTTCTCTTTTGAGCAACCTCTTTAGCAAGGTCTGCAAGGGTTTCTGCGATGATCCCTTGAGCTTCTTGGTCAATGTCTACAGTAGATTCAGGGCCAATTTCTTGCTCAAAATTTTGCATATCTGTTTCTTCTTCAATTTGTTCTTGGGTTTCAGGGGTAACCTCTTTTCTCTGTCTTCTACTCTTTTTGGGTACAGAGGTTTCTCCTACCTCTTAAAAATGATTTCTGACAAGAAATTTGTTCCAGGTATCTTTGTTTGCTTTTAACTGCTCTTCAACTAACATTTTGACA
>APFE030013291.1:167601-202771 GCA_000404065.3 Pinus taeda
TTAGTAGGCATACAGTAATCCAAATATCTATCCAAAAAGGTTTGTTTCATGTCATCCCAAGTCCTAATGGTTTGAGTACCTAACCCCATGAACCATCTCAAAGCTTGATCCTTTAGTGTTGAAGGGAACAATTTGAGTTTTTGGGAGTCATCTAAATAGTCATAAGTTCGACACACCACTTCAAACTCAAATAAGAATGTTTCAGGGTCTTCAGATCTTAGCCCATGGAAATTAGGGAGGACAGATGGTGATATGTTTTTCATGGTGGTTCTGGAATCCTCATCAATGATAGGGAACCCAAATGAGTTATCACCATCTCTATTTCCTCCTCCAATTGGACCTCTACCACCTCCATTGTTTCCTCCTCTTCCTCCTCTACCTCTACCTCTACCTCCTACTTCTTCATCTGCCATGATGGGTCTCCTAGAGTTTTCAAAATCTTCTGGTTCTTCTACAAAGGGTGACCGAGAAGAGATTTCTCCTTCTTCCTCAGATGATTTTACTTCCTCAATTACAATTGGTCTTTCTGTAGGAGAAAGGGAAGAGTCTCTTCCTAGTTCAAATTCAATAGAAGGTGTAGGAGAGTCAACTCTTGGCTATTGAATTCCAGGAATTCTAGAACTAGGAGTGTCGGTTGGAGATAAGGGAGGTGTCTCTTGTCTATCCCTTGGAGCAGATGGACTTGTAAAAATTGAACCTCGAGCTCTAGCTAAAAACCTTCCTCTAGAATCTCTAGCTCTATGCATGTCATTTTTTTATTTTCTTCAAGTCAAGTTAATAGTTCTTTTTCTGATCTTCCAGTTCACTCTAGGTGCAAGAAGAGAGCATACTCAAGAAGCTACTAAATCAATAACTTTCTCTTTTCTGATCCTCCAGATCACTTTGCAGTGCAAGAGGAGAGCATACTTTGATAGGTTATCGACTTCTTTCCTTGAAATCTTATGTTGTTTTTTTTTTTAAGAATATGGCTACTTAATTTCACTTCCCCGGCAACGGCGCCAAAATGTTTGGTCAATTTAGTATTCCTAAATTGATATCATTAATTGTCAACCCGGGGCTCGTAAGCTGATGAAGTGAAGGTGTACTATATGTACTTAAGCAACCTCTTAAAGCTTTTTGTCGTTTGGGGGTGTTATTTGTGATTATTTTATCTTCCTAAGATGAAGTGATGTATTTATAAACAAATGAGTGATGGTGTGTGTGGAGTGAATTCTAAATGAGTGAGGGTGTGTGATTAGTGATTCCTAACTAATTGCTGAGAAAGGAATACTTTGAAGGAAATGAATTAAAATAACTGAAAGCAAAGAACCACTCTCTAATGGCATTAGACACCATTCATGCTGCTGCAAAAATAAGAAAATCACTTAAAAGACCAATGATAAAGTTTATCTCTTCCTAACTCTCTGCCTCTAACACATAGTACTGGGTAAGACACGATTAAGAAGTAGCTAAAAGTAAGTCTAATAACTGATAAAAATGAGAAAATCTACTTTAAAGACTAGTGATATTATTTTGCTCTTTCTAACTCTCTGCCTATATCACATAGTACTGTGTAAAGCACGATTAGAGAGTAGCTAAGGATTAGTCTAGAAAGCACTCAAAGCCAGCTGCAAGTAATTAGTATTCTGATCTCTAAAAAGATAAACAATTTATAGTAAGAGACCATACATATATTAGCAGACAGTTTTGAAAATTAAAACTAAAAACTAGTTATGGAAATAAAATAAGGAGCAGCAGCTTTAAATCTGTCAACTAAAACTACCATTAGATGCAAAGCAAATACAAAAACACATTAATAATCCCGGGTAAAAACCTGCAAAAAATCAATGCTAATCAGCTTAAAGAAAGGATCCAAAACGAATTAAAGTGAGGTAAATTATGCTGTACATAAATCAAGAAAAGAGAATGCTGAATCATGAAAATACTATACAAGGCTAGTATGAACAGGGGCCCTCCATTCACATAACCCAAGAAAACTCAAAGTGTTGAAAGCTCCAAAATAGTGCTGGTTCTATTTCTCCATATGCAGAAATTCACAGTAAAGAGTGCTAGAACAGCACTATAAAAACAGAGTTTGGAAATGCTCAAAAATTACAATAAGTTCACAAACATACAGCAAATAAAAGTCTTTTTAAGCGTACGCAGACGCAAGTATTTATAGGCATCTGAAGGATGGCCTATGAGTGCTGCTAGAAACGGAAAATAACAAACTGTCATGTGCAATTAAAACTAAATAAACACGTCATGAGCCTGCGTGGGTGAGTTGGAGGTCCTGGTCGTCATGGGGATTAAATCCGAAATTAGATTATGTTCCCCACGTCCTGCAAAACACGGGCAAACCACCGTCTGAGCTGACGTGACCAAACAGCTCACGCATCACCGTTAGCTGCCTTCGTTGACCAGATCTTGCCCCTGTTTGACCGGAGGTATGGATGACGTGGATGATTGAACAAATGGCACAGGGACCTCGAGCACCTTGATACCTAAGTACCCATGTGGCTCGTTTGGCAAAGTGACACGTGGAACCTTGAGAACAACAAAAAGGCTGCGGAATCTCCAGATGGCTGCGGAATCGGCAGAGAGCTGTGGAATGCCTGTAAATATGTCAAAATCTAAACAAAACAGTCACACATCAGCAAAGTTCACTTGATCATGCTTAATGACATCTAATGTAATGATCTGGGTGGTTTAACAGGGAAAATGAGGTGAAAGAGAGAGATAGGTGATGAAAAACAGTAGATAATAGTGAATGATGAGGTGTAGGTTAGAGGCTCTACACTCCTTGCTAGTGATCATGTACTTCATCTTTTGCTCCTGGTATAATTTCCTCATCGGACCGAACACGGGAATAGTAGCATAGGAGATATCAAGCTACAATGTCCCTTTAAGTTTTGCTTCTCAAGATCTGGAAAGAAGCATGCCAAATCTAGGAGGAATATCTGCCACAACCACATCCATCAAAACATTTTTCGCTGGAATCTAATCCAAACTGACCACCAAATCTTCAATAAGACCAATGCATCTTACTCTCCTAGAATCAAAGGGAATACAGGTCATGATACTTTCTAGTGATGTCCAAATCCAATTTCTCCATGATTGCCTTAAGCATGAGATTATGAGAGGCTCTAGAATCAAACATAGCATTGCGCAATACAAAGTCATGCACCCTAAGGTTGATGTAAAAAGGAGCTACATCACTATCTTGGGGCTGACCTTCTAATGCTGGACCAAAGATCAACTCAGGATGGTCATCCTCCACGTTTACCATATCAGATAATGGATCTAAATTCAAAATCTTAGACATCTGACCTTTATAGTTGTTATTCTTCATCAGCTTAGTCAAAGGTATAGATACTTTTAACTTAGCAATTTCATTTTATAAGCTAAAAACTGAAGTCTTTTCCACCTCTTTGGCTGAAGCATCCTATTTTCAGTTTTCTCCTTTGATACACTTAGCTGATTTGATCTTTCATTTGTTGATTGTGTTTTGCTGGTGGTAGGATCAATTGTCTCTTTTCCCTTTTTATGCATAATGGGAGGATCATTCTTTGGCAGTGTCACTTCCTTCCTCTTCTAAATTGGATTTATGGGTACATCTCTACTCCTGAAGGAATATTGTCACTGTTGGGATGTCAAAGCATTCATGTATCCCCTCTGATATTCATCAGACTCTTCTTCAAGAACTGTTTCATTTCCCAAGATGAAATCTTCATCCCTTTGTACAGCTGGGCTCTCTGAATACTCCTCATCTTTGGTGATAAAAATTGGCATATCATTAGGTGTAAAGAAATGATTCTCCTCTCCAATTACATTCTCCTCATCATCTGATTCCGAACCATGAACAAAATTCTTTTGTAAGGGTGTCTTCACTTACTGCAATGTCGCTTGGTCTTGTGCTCATTGCTCTCGTTGCTTGATTCTGAATTATGGTTGTTGTTGACCATGGAAGTTTGGATTTCTGACTTGTGCTTCAGGATTATCAATGGTTAACCTATCAAACATCTTATCAATCTTATGGAGCACTTGATCTGGAGTGGAAGTTTCTTCCTTTATCGTTACCTTCTTTTTAGCCTTTGTTCTAGCTCTCTTGGAAAGCAGATTTTCTTCAACACTGACTGCAATTTTATGCATGTCTTCCAAAGTGGCTAGATCTCTTTCTCTTAATTGATAGGCCATATCAGGATCGAAGCCATCAGGAAATTTAATCAATGCTAGCCCATAGGTGGCTTTATATCAGCATGAATTGCATTGTAAACAGAATTGAATCTAATACAATAATCTTGAACAGTCTCACCAACATTCCTCTTAATGTTCTCATATTCAGAAAGAATTTGAAGAGGATTTTTCTTTACTTCCTACGAATCCAAGAATTGTCTCTGAAGATTAGCCAATGTAGTGATACTTGCAACCAGCAAAGCTCTGAACCACTTTCGTACTTCACCCCCAAAATTTTGCACAAACAATCTCATTGTTACATTCTCTGCATCAATCTCATGAAGGTCAAAGAAATCTGCCATTCTATCGACATGCTACTGAGCTGTGATACTTTGAGGAGTTCCATCAAACAATGGAATTTTCCTTTGATAATCAACGGGCATGGAATCCAAATTTTGGGGCAGAACGAGAGGTGCATATCTAGTGCTCATTTCTCTAGGTGGATTTACGACTAGTCTTGGGGATGTAGGAGGAGTCGAAGCAGCTGATGTGGCCGGTGTATGAGGTGTTGAAGGGGGTGAAGAAATTTTTTATGTTTGAGGTGTAGAAGGAGTGGATGGAGGTGACAACACTGTAGATTTCTAATCAGAGATGGAAGTCTGCATGGGAATGGTGGGAATGAAAGGAGGTTCGATAGGAATTTCTAAACTAGATGCAATAGTAGATGATCCAAGAGTTGTTGATACAAACTCTAAGAATTGAGGAATGTTTGTAGCCACAATGGAAGTTTGAAGATTCAAGATATAACTGTCAATTGATCTATTTTCCCTTTCAATTTCAAGGTCTTTGACAAACTCCAGATTTAGGACAGTAGAACCAACAGCACTTTCAGATTTAGTCTCAAACAATGAGAGATCAAAATGTTTGTCAAACTCAAGATCTTAAAGATATTCAAAAACAACCAAGCATGAATGAGATCTAAACACAAGAATCACAGAACTTTCTTGGCGAAGAATTCTCGGAATAAGATTGGGATTTTCATACACAGGAGGTGGATCGGGATCAGGATTTTCTCTAGTGTATCTTCTCGAAGCCAGTGTGTTTGAATTATTGCCAAGAAATCAAATGGACATTATCAACTTGTTCATCCTATCAAATTCTAAACTCATCATCCAAAAGTCTAGAATTTTCTGATGTACTAGGGAAATTTGCAAGTCAAATGTTCTATTTATAAGACTAGACTGGAGATTAACTGAAGCAACTTTTATCTACTTATGCACTCACAAAGAAATGTGTAGTTCAAAGGCTACCTAGCATAACTTCAGGCTCCATCTGTAGTTTATAAAACAAAGAACACTAAAAATCAAACAATATTTTCCCCAGTATGGTCGCCACTATGTTAGTGCCTAAATCTACCTCAGGCTGAGAAAGGTAGGATCTAGGGTAACATTAAACCACGCTTAACCTGGTAGCTAGCCCTACCAGGTCAGGAGAGGGTTCTCTCCTTGTCAATCTCAGAAAGGATGGTCAACAAAGCTTGAGAAAACTTATGTAATGAATGATTTTAGGCTAGGTATGTGTACAAAGGTGTTTGATTGAATTTAAAATAGTTTTGTTGGCTCAATTGTGAAAGGCAAATTTGGGTCTAGGGAATGGACACCGTCTTGCAGAGATCTCTATGGGGCGTGGTAGAAAAATGGTTTAGTACTTCAAATTGAGTGAGATGGGGAGATTTTAGACTGGTGAGGAGTTGGGGAGGGCATGAAAGTCTCAAGGATCCTCTTCAAACAACTGAAACATAAATAACTAAACAAACCCTAGGTAGAGCACTGCAATTTCAATGGATTCTACCTTAATCCTTGTTTGATTTAGTTAAGATGAAGCAAAGAGAGATAATGGCATACATAAATCACATGTAAAACTTGCAATTACATAAGGAAACACAATACCAAATCAATATGCCACAAGAATCCCATAAAGCGCTACAAAACCTGGTCAATTCCATTGCCAAGCTGTTGAAAATAAATGTACAATAATGGTCAAAGCCTTCACAAAAGTCCAACCTTTTCCAATGGCATAGAAATCACAAGATATAGGAAACCAACAACTAATCCTAGCCTCTAGGGGTCGAGCTCATAATTTTAGGAGTTGTTCCAACAAATTCTAAACTAAGAACTAAAAGGTAGGCAGTGGAACAACTTGCCTCTAAAAACTATGGAACTGATTCATTCAGTTGCAAACTACCTTTTCATGGATGAATCTACCTCCATGAGTGAAAATTTAACATATTTACATCAAAATCCATCAAGTCACATCAAATTAAATCATGAGTTTGACTATTAGAAAGAGAAAATTCAAATTGTGAAGAAACTAAGTGAAAAAACAGAGTTTTTTGACCAAAATGAGAAAATTTCATCCTATGCGCCACGCTAATTTCCCTATGTGTAGTGCCTTTTTGCAGCTGATTTTAAAGGCCTTCTAGTGCACCGCATTTGCTCCAAGTGGGCTTGTTGGAAATTTCTGTCTCTCTACTTTCCATAACAAGTGGAATTTCTGAATTTGGCCTCTATTTACCCCTCCAAAACTAAGTTCTCCCAACACTACATCCTGTGTGTCCAAAGAGGGGCAGAAAGGTCACTTTTGAGGTGTTTTTGACCTTTTTGGAAGCTCAAAACCTGTCAAAATTTCTTGGCGATGTGAGGGCATTCATATTTTTCCATGAAAAATCTAAAAACACTAAGTTTTCCTTAAAAGGAGGTCTCTATTAAAAGTGTGTGCCAAGTGGCACAACGCATCAGGCAAAAAAACCTATTTTTTAGGCCAAAAATTCAAAATTTGCAAAAATTGTCCCAAATTTCTTGAAATTTGTGCTGAGTGTCCTTCACTAAGTGCTGCATTGGGCTACAGAAACCTCAGCCAAGATCTAGATTCTATCTTTCTCTTTTCGCTTCCTCGATGCTTTCTTCAACTTGGCCTTCAAAATCCTGATTCTTGCTTTACACACCTTGTTTCTCACCAAGTAGTGGTAGTGGTAGGCCATGTGCCTCAACATCGTTTTTTCCATGTTGGCCTTCTCCAACATCTTCTCCAAGTGCATATTTTCCCTCTCAAGCCAAGATTCACGATCAACATCAATTTCTTGTTCAAGTAGTGTCAACTTGATTTTCCTCCTCTTGGCGGCTTGTCGGCTTTCTCATATGTTTTGTAGCTCCATGATGATTTGTTGATCCTCTAGTTGTTTGTTTCTTTGCTCCAAATATTTGATTATCCATTTGGCTCTTTCCAGGTTGAGAGAAAAATCATGAATATCAGCTTGTTGTTCCTGAATGATCTCCTTGAGCTTCGAGTTTTGGGAGCCCAAATTGGTGTCATCATCCTGAATAAGAATGAAATCTATCTCTTTTCCTCCTGAAGGCCCCTCATCATGTAATTGTTGCTTACCCTTGTCCTGTGCCTGCTTTGTTGTTGAAGGAAACGAGACCCCTTCCACCCTGGGTGGAGATAGTACTCATTTTTCTACTGCAAACAATCTCCTTGTGCCCTTTTGGTTTGTAACAAACATTGGCACACTGGTGGTTTGTGTCTCATGCACCTCGTGCTGATGTGAAGGCTCCCTACCTCATGAAAAACTGATGGGGGTACTTGAGGACCTGTAAATACCTCACGTGCAATGAAATCCTCCCATGCGATGTTCAGTAAATAAAGCTGATGCAAGACCACAATTTTGATTAGTGCAAAATGATATATGTTGTTATACTACTGTTGAGGAGGTTTACTTTGCACTAAGGTGGTCATATTATCAATGTTATAGCAAATGAAATAAGGGAGGTTCATCATCCTCACCCTAATAAAGTGCATCAACAATCTGATATGATAGGTGTACAAACGAGAAAATCTGCCCTCACAGCTGAAATATCTAATTATGAGTTTCATCAAGGGAGCATATGTGTCTTGTAGATACTTGAAAGGAAAAACTCTACTGATATGTCTCCGTAAACTAGCCTTGATGTAAGGCTCATAATGCTCTCTTATTCCACTACTCACCTACATTTGGAATGCCAGTTGCTTGAGCAATAGTCTCAGGTGTCAAGGTGAATGCCGCACCTGCCAAAGTGACTTGGCCATTATGAAGATGGAGCACAAACAATCTGGCCAGCTCATGGTGGTACTTGACTCTCTCTACTATCTCACAGAACTGATAACAAGATTTGTGTTGAAAGCATGTAACAGCAAGAGGATAGGCCAACAGCTCAGCAACTGAAGTAGGCTCCTCCCGGTTATGTTTTCCACCCTTGTGAGGCCTCCTTGGTGCATGCATTTATTTAGAAGAATCACTGACTATCTCCTCATCTCTGTTATAGAAATAATTTGACTCCATGTTTGCCAATGTTTGAGTTTTCTTAGATGAGTACGAAGAGATTTTATGGTGTCTTTAGGTTTTTGCTGCCAAAGATATGAACGTATGAGGGATTGTGGAGGGAATGTGTATGAGGGGTTTGGGAATGTTGCTGACAGGTTTTTGGGGAATAAAAGGGTTTAGGGAATAATATTTAGGCTTTGGGACAACAATCAGGGTTTGGGGATATTGGACTAGGGTTTGGGATAGTGGGACTAGGGATTTAAGATTAGTAGTTTTAGGGATATGGGGATTAGGGAGTGGGTAAATGAGAATGAAGAGGGAGGGAGAAAGTGAAGTGAGGGAGAAGGGAATGAGGGAATGAAAATGCTAAGGAGTGGAATTTGACAACAAAGTATGCAAAGTGTAAACCCTATACAATTTTTTTTGCAACCAACAATACAAGGAGGTAGGTTTTCAATTTTTTTTATTAAATCACCATAAACACCAAGACAAATTCATCTATTGGCGATGAGGGCGCATTAACTTACTTGGACAATTGAGGATTTAGAAAATTTGTAATCTTGGAAGAGGCTATGAGTGAAATCGGCCTTGTAGCCCTGTGCATCGTGCCAACCTCACAGGTGTGCTGTGCCCTCTCAATGTGTTGCACCAGTTTAAACTTTACACTACTGAACGTTGCCCAATGCATTGCACCAGATGAATGCGCTGCCCCCACGCCCCAATGCACAGTGGCTGGGTTTTATCTTGTTTTGGCACAAAACTCACTCTCTTGGCTCTTGGAAGACCAATACACTTGCTCTCTTTCTCTTGAGGACACAAGTGAACCTTATTGATATGAATACACTTTATATACATATGGTTTTGATTTTTCACTTACAAAAACCCACTCTTCTAATGTTTTATTTTGACTTGCTTTTAAAACTCTGTTTTTGGGCAGTTTGCTTTATTTTTGTCTTTGATGGACTGAATGCTTTGACTTTTTGTTTCTTTTGCAGGTGGTGAAGTTTCAGAGGCTTGGAAAGGTGACCAGGGTTGCCTCTGAAGTTATTACCCATGGAAAAAATGAAATTACATCAAATTTGTACATGAAAACATAAAAACTATGTTGCTGAAACTATATTTGACCTCTTGATGTGCCTACTAACCTTTATTGATCATTTACAAGACCTTATTGATGAAACCCTAGACCTAATGAGACCTAAAACCCTAAAAATGACTTTTGCAAGTTTAATGACAAAAAATGACTTCAGATGATCCAGATGTATGAAAATGGGCCAAGAGGTAAATAACATGAGGGAAAATGTATAATATGCCCCTACCATTAGATGATCCATGATTCTAACTGAATGCAGTTGATCGAGTGAGACACCTAACATGCAATGCAACAAGAGAATTTGATAACTGATGGAGGGATGAAGATACTGACACTAACAGGTCTCATTTTTACATCCCACTCTTCAACAACCAAAGACCTCAATTGATTACAAGAAGACTGTTTTTGAAGCATTGGACAGGGATGTTCATCCCATTGACCAAATTGAGTTTCATAAACATGCTAGAGAAATTATTTACTCCACCCTTACAGGAAAGGCCATGGCTAAACACGGGCTATAGGATTCACTGGATAATGTAACAGCCCAATATAAATTGGAGAAGGCCTCCTCACGGGCCAAAGATAATAGGATGAAGTCATTGGAGGACTTGGTCATTGAGCTGGGCCATGATCCTAGTGACATTAAGGTAGCTGAGAAGTTGATCAAAAAGAAAAATGAGGATATAGTATCTCTCAAGAAATAGCTAAAGTTTCCTCTTTTAGAACAACCACAAACCAAAGAGGTATTAGAGAGCGAAACCTATCATGAAGAGATGATGGACCTAGTACTTCTATTGAATGACCAATTAAAGGAGATGGAAAGAGAGTTGGATAGCTTGATTAAGAAAAAACAAGCTAGTCTTAAGGATGCCCCTGCCACGATTATTCCAACAATAACCACTACAGTACCTTCCACGGTGGCAGCCTCCTTAGCTCCCACAGCTCCAACGGCCACAACACTTCCGGCATCTACACCCTCTGCATCAGCAATAGGGTCTACAGCTGATGAAGCAAACAAGTTGGTGAAAGCAATGGAAGAAACATCTGTTCAGACCACTAAGATGAACAGGCTTAAGTAAAAAGTGACCAACCTAGAAATAGATTACAAACTTGCCCAAATCATGCACAAAGAAGAACAACAGAAGTCTACAAGGATGAATGAATGAATCAAAAGCCTCGAGAAGGAACTGACATTGAATGAACCTCTAGGTCAGGCTAAGGAGCAACTGTGGGCCAAAATATTGACTCTATTAATGATATTTGGCCATCCATCCAGGCTTTTTTTGAATATTTTGATTTAATAATGCAGGCTACAGAAGCCATTCAAAGAGTTAAAGAAGAATTTGGAGACATGTTAGAGGAAGCTACAAGGATCATTCACTTCCTCAACTCCAAGAACAGGTATGAGATGCAGGAATTAGAGATACCTGACAGAACAGGTACAATATTGGAAGTTAAAAGAGTCCTCACCAAGAGGAATTTGATGTTGAACCTAGAGGATAAGTGCCAAACCATGCAACTAGCCATTGACAAATTCATGGTTAAGTTTGGAATTTTGAGGCAAAAGGGTTTACCAAATCCCTTGGTTATAAACGACAAGTTAATGACACATGAGGACTATAATAAAAAGATCAGGGAAGTAGCCAGAGATCAGGTGAATACTTCATCCATGAAGGGCATACCTACTAGCAAAGTATTATATCAAACTTTTGAGAATTTGTTTTACCTCCAACATGAGGTAAAACACCTTTTTGTCAATAAGCCCACTTTTGCCAAGTATACAGAGGCATATGATATTTTCAGGAAAATGATCAATACCCAATTACCAGATGCTGGGAAATGGGAGAAACTAAATGATCTATTGTAGAATACACAGTAAAAATGTAAAAATGTACAATAAAAGTAAAAGGGCACAGTAGAAGGCTATTGACAAGTCAGCTAGGTCAAAGTGTATCAGATAAAAGTGTATCAGTTGAAAGATCAAAGTGAATAGAGCATCCAACATGAAGATAAAATAGAAAAAAAAAAATAAAAGGCAAAAGATCAAAGATTAAAGCCAACAAAACCTAATAAGTAGGGACAACAAGCATCAATTCAATAGCTGTCTCTATCTTCTTGCATGAAGATTTTTCTTTCTCCTAGATTAGTTCCCAAGACAGTTTGGGATATTTTGTATAAATATTTCATAATTCGAAGTATTGAGGGTGGATTTCTATACATTTGTAAAGTTATTTTGGTCATAAACGTGAGGGTTATGGTACCAATTTTCAAGTCAGTAGACTGGACCAAGTAATAAAGAGATTGCATTACAGGATTCATGTGTAGAGCTATTACATTGAAGTATTTTCTTTGTCAATTTTTTATTCTCTTATGTTCTTAACAAAATTAAATGTTATCTAAATTTGAATGAATTAACTGAAAATTTATCTCAGAATTTATTTAAGTACACTTTGGTTTCCACAGTTAATCATTTACATGTTTTCTTCTGATATCTAGATCTGAGAATCCTTAATTGCTCTCCCTTCCCAGTTGACCTCTTTCACTTTCTTCATAATCCATCCTAAGAAACCCTTAATTTCTCTTTGGATCTGATTGAAAACCACTTCACCATCCAACCTTGAGATCTGAAGTAACTCTGTTATCTTGCCCTATAGACACTATTTTGAGAACTTGATCCAATCTTGTTTTTCTGACATTTGACCCCATAGCCCAGCGGTAAAAATACAACCCTTTTACATCTAAGTAAGTGATCCCACCACCAAATCTAAATCAAGACCTAAGGAGAATCATAACTAGCCTAAAATCAAATAACTAAAAAAAGTTAAATACAAAAGGGAGAGCCCTCTTTGAGATTAGGAAGGCTAGATCCTAATCTCCAAAGTTGGTTTGTGGTTACCTTTATCATTTCTTTTTCTAACAACTTAGAAGAAATTTTGGAGTGATTACAGACTAGGTAACATGTAGTCTCCACCACCTCTGCCCAGAATTACTATCTTAACCTGGCACCACTTAGCATGCTTCTTGCCTTTTCCATCAACGTCACGTTCGTTCTTTCTACAATTCCATTTTGTTGAGGTGTGTATCGAGTAGTCTTCTTTCATGCTATACCACACTTCTTATAGAACTCTTCAAATTCCTTATTGCAAAACTCTCCACCATTATCTGTTCTTAGCACCTTTATCTTCTTCTCTGTCTTTTTTTCCACCAAAGCCTTACATTCTTTAAACATTTCAAAGACTTCAGATTTCTTCATGAGGAAATATCTCCATGTATTCCTTGAGAAGTCATCTATAAATGATACATAGTACACAGACTTACCTAGTGATGGAACCGACATAGGTCCAAACACATCACTGTGCACAATCTCTAATATCTTTTTCGCCCTCTTAGCACTAGAGGGGAAACTCACCCAATTTTGCTTCCCATATACACAATTTCCACCAAAATCAAAATCAGAGAGAAATTAGACATGACTTCTACCATACCATTACCGTGAAGTATTCAAACACCCTTCTCTCCAATATGTCCAAGCCTTTGATGCCATAGCATGGTCTTTTCTCTAGAGACCACTACATTTTCTGCTCCACTTTCAAGAACCACATAATTGTTGTACCCATGAATAACAGTGCTACCTTGAAGCTTGTAGAGAGTTCCAATCTAAACTCCCCACATCAATACTAGTGCCCCACAAATCATCTGGTAGGTATCTTTCTCGAATAATGGTTTTACACCTGCATCATCTAGCTTGCTTACAGAAATAAGATTTATGGCTAATCTGGGAATATGCAGAATACTTAGAAGTGTTCTCCTTCCACCTTGCAACTTCAACTTGAATTTTATGCGACCAATGATTCTAACCTTCCCGTCATCCCCTAAAAATACATCACCACCAACATATTTCTCATACTCAGAGAACCACTCTCTATGGGGAGTGAAGTCAAATGATGCACTTGATTCAATCATCCATGCCTCATGATCTACATGTGTACTTGAAGCAGAAGCCAAGTACACATCCCTACCTTCATCTGAGGTGTTTCTCACCTCTACAGAAGGATCATCATCAGATCCATTTCCTTTCTCAGAAGCTTTAGATTTATAGTCCCTTTTGAAGTGCCCTTCCTTTCTGGATTTCTAGCACACCTTTACAGGTTTTCCTGGAGATTTAGATATCCCTCTAGATTTAGATCTTCGACTTGAGGAAATATTTTTATTTCTGTTCTGGGAACATCCTCATATAGGCAAGGCATCATCATTCTGGCCCTCCATATTTCTCTGTCTCATCTCCACCGACAACAAGGATGAGACTATTTCATCAAACTGCAAGGCAGTTGCGTTGCTACATATTACAACAACCAAACTATCCCATGAATCTGGTAGAGAACACAACAAACTGGTCCACTAATCTTCATTTGAAACTTTAATATGAATAGATAATAATTGGCTTACCACAGTATTAAAAGTTTTCAGATGCTCTATCACTGAGTCTCCATTTTTCATCCTTAGGTTATACAATGTTTTCCGTAGGAACAATTTATTCACCAGAGAGTTATATTGGTGGAAAGCCCCTAACTTGTCCCATAAATACTTTGCCAAAGCTTCCCCTGATACATTCAGTAATACTAAATCTGAGACACACAATCATATTGTGCTCTTTTCCTTCTAATCCAACTTCACTCAGTCTTCAGCTGACATTGCTATTGGTTTACTACTTGGATCTACCTTGATCCTCTGTTCTTTATCCACCAACAGATCCTCCATCTTGAGTTTCCACAACTCAAAACTCTGACCATTAAATTTCTTGATCTTTATCTTTCTATTTCTCCTCGTATTCTTTCACCACAAGAATCGATCCCACAGATCTCCCACTGAACAGGGTCTACCACTGGCCTGAGCAAAACCCCTTCGCAAAAAATCCATCCCCTTGAAGCCGAAATAACTCTAAAACCAAATGTAGGTTTTAACCTTGTACATAAATTAGCTACATACGAATTCTAAAAAATCGAAAATAAATAATGGCGAGATCATAAAACATAAAACAAATAGACATAGAGATTTTCACCTGGATGCCAATACCGGGACTACTAGATTGATTTTTCATTATATTCCCTTCAATTTTACAATACATATATATACATGTCGAAGAATACATAAACCCCAATCCATTAACCCTGGATTAGAAAATAACCATAGTTCACTTGACTAGATCTACAAAATACCATGGACAGAAAACCATCATGCCCAAAACCATGTGTGAAATCCATGCACAAAACCATAGCTAGGTTTTCCCACCTAATATAGGGTCCAAAAAAAATTCTAGGGGCACTGCCCCCAGCCCCATACAGGGGGGATACCGCCCCTCTATGACCCCCCCATGCGTGGGGTAGTCGTGGAAAGAATATAACACACACCCAACACTTTTTCTTTTCAAATGTCAAGTCTTCTTGTAATTTTTGGCTTTATCTCTAGGTTTTTATCATTTTCTTTATCTACTTTCTATGATTTGGTATAAGGGAACTTGGATGAAAAATGTCCAACTCTGCCACAATTGAAGCACCTGAAAGGAAACTTTCCCTTATAGTTCCATGAGCCTCTCTTTAATATTCTCACAAATTGGGTCATCTCTTGATTTGAGTTGCAATTGGAGAAGTCTTGACGTTCTTCATGTTCCTTAGTCTTCTTTGAGACTTTGAATGTTGCCTTGTTTGTCTCTACCTTTTCTTTTATGATTCTCATCTTATAGGTTGTGAAAGTTCCATGAAGTTGCTCCATTGTGAGGGACTTCAAGTTTTTCATCTCTTCCAGTGCTAAAATTTTGACATTGAACCTCATTGGCAGATATCAATATCTTTCAAACAACTACTTTATGTTTGATATCTTCACGAACTCCACTAATCATATTTGCAACTTCATCAACTCTAAGGAATTACTCAGCAATATTCTAATATTCTTTCTTCCTCAAACTTTCAATCTCATTCCGAAAGCTTGAATTTTGCATCTCCTTCATAAATATTCTTGAGTTTACCCCATTTTTCTTTAGTTGGCTCGTAATGTATTACTTTCACTAATTCAAATTGATTGAGGCAAGAGATAATAACATTGTTAGCCTTTGCATTATTCACATATGTTTTTCTTTCATTTGTATCTATTGGAGGAGTTGATCGAACTGCATATTCAACTAGTACATAGCCCCAAACATCTACACCAAGCATCAAAGACTAATATCTTACTTGAGTAAGCATCATGATTTGCGTGTCTTGCCATGATTCTATATTGATCTATCTTTCAATGGTTAAGTTATTCCTAAAGGAAACTTTATTTGATACAACTTAATGGGAATCAAGAATGACTGAGAAGGGGGGGGTGAATCAACAATTCACAATTTTTATTTTTATATTAAGAAAGTATGTATTCAAATGTAAATATTTCAACAACACATGAGAAAGTGACAATTACATAACATTTGAACATAAAGTTTTAACATGCAAACCCTTTTGAGAGAAAAACCACTAAATATTTTTTTATATTATGATGCAAATCAAAAGAACCAACTTTGATTACATCAATTGTTTATGATCACCTACTCACAGGAGGCCTCAGCCCCTCACATTAGCAAGCACCGAATTTCATAGAGGAACCAACCTCTAATAAGTGTAGAAACCCACCTACTATAGTGAATAGTTCTATGTTTCATGGGATTTTTAAACTCAGAAAAACTAGCCTATCTTGGTGACTCTAAAATGGAAAATATTACCTTTGTTCTCTTTGCATCTTCCTCTGCTTTATACAACTTTCCTTCTTTGTATCAACTAAAACTCATGCAAATTCCCTTATTCTACCGCACAACTCTTCTCAACTCTTTCTCTTTAGAAAAATCCACAACTACAGTTGCTTCTCAACACACTCTCCACCCACAACACCTACTCTCTCCTGAACTATCAAGTTTATCATCTCTCAGTGTGAAAACTCCACCAACCTTCATGTAGCTCAAGGAGAACAAGAATTGAATTTCCCATGGATCAAGGTGAGACTACAACACGGTAGGAAATCTCAAGTGATTTCTTAAACATAACTTACTCTACTTAAGACATAATCATTGTACATTCACAAGACCCGATAAAGTATTCACTTATCAATTTTCATAACTCAAGGGATATCTTCATTAATTTATTCATGGCAAAAGAGATACTTTCGTATGGATAAATTCACTTGAGACTGTAACTATATCATCATTTTCATAGCTTGAGGGAATCTATATTAAATTCTTCATTATCTGATGTGGTTTTTCATTTCTTCCTATAATTTATTTCATGTTGAGCACATTTCTTAACGTGGAGCGTTCATAATTTTTTTCACCAACAACACTACTTCATTTAAATCTTTATACTACTCCACACTACATCTTTACTTATTTGTGTTCCTTGAATACAATTTGAATTTTAGACACAACCTATAATTGCATTGAGTCATTAAGCACTTAGAACTCCTTCGTATGTGAATCAATATAAAGACCCCAGGTAAACACCTACAGGCATTTCATCTTACCATAGTACTAAAAGCTTTATTCCCTTTAGCTTCATACTTGGTCATCATATGCTCAAGTGGATAGAACCAAAAACATATCACACCCTACCTCAACACCTAAATCACTGTTCAAATGGCCCAAATATGCAAAGGCTCGGTCATAAGCCCCTTAACAAAACACATAAAAACATTGCAAATTACCCTTGGTCCATTTTCCAATACCTTGATGGATCTGATAATTCAAAGGAAACATTCCCGTGGATTTATTTTTTAACCTTGACCTTCTCCATACGAAACCTCCTTGAAGTCCTTTAACTCTAGGGTAGGACATGAAACTTCACACCCTTTAAAAGAGAAGTTTCTCATCCCATCGCATCTATTTCTCAAACCTATCAACCATTGCCTCTACCTAGATCTCTTGGGATGAGATGATGTCATCATAAATGGATAGAATGCCACATGTTTCCTCCTTATGGGTCCAACTAACTTCCACTTGTCCTCCTACCATTTCTCATGAATTAGGTCTCCCCCTGCTCCCATCCCATGGTTCGCCCATTATATAGAACACTTTACACTAGTCCTAGTTCAGGATGCAAATATTGATAGCAACTGCCAAAACCATTCCCATCTTCCAAGTTCATCACCCCACCATCAATTGCTCATCACCTTGAATTAACACTTAGAACTAATATAGATCCATCTTAAGTACATATCTAACATGAGCCTAAAATTCTTCAAGTGCAAACTTATTTTCAAGTGCAAAATACAATGTGTAATTTTTCATTGATTAAATTGTATTTTTGAATGATATATAGAGTACATAACTTAAAATTGTAAGTACAAAAAATATTTGTTAGATTTAGACAAAAAGAATATACCTAAAAAATACCAAACTGTAAAATATTGAAACCACTTCAATTTTTTTAACTATAAAACGTATTTTTTGAATAGTTTTATATCATATATACATGATTTTTTTTAAATAATATATAATACATACATAGTTGATATTAAAATATTTTTACATAACATGTGCATCAAGACATTTTAGCAATGCACATTAAAATATTTCTATTATTTTTAATATATTTTTAAGTATAAGTTAGAATTATTCATATTAACTTAATTGATTGATAACCTAGATTGAATATTTTATTACATACAACTTTAAAATATTTTCTTTTAACATTTTTTTCTAGATGTATATGAAGTTGAGATAGACATAAATTAGTTAACATAGATCTTCGAATAGTTAATTTAAATCCCATGTTGAAATACTTTTGAAAAGAATAAGGGTTAAACATCTTACTCACACGTTTTTTTTACTTCTAATTACTTTACATGAAATTATATTAGGCCATACTGACAACTAACTAAACGTGCATATCATATTCATTTTTCTTTTTTATTATAGCTAACATTAATTTTCTATTTAGTGAATATTTTATTTTTAATTTAAGAGGAACACTTGTCAACTCCACATTGAGCATGGATGAGCTTATACATCTCCCTTATACTAGCTTGTAGAATTATTTTTTTTCAATAGTTATATGTGATATATACATAATCTTTTTAACATAATATATAATATATACATAATTATATATTTTAATAATGCACATTAAAATGATTTTTTTCTTTATTAATATATTTTTAAGTATACGTCAATATTAATTAATATTAAATTATTTTATTCATAATGTAGATTGAATATTTTATTATATACAACATTAACATTTTGTCGGGAAGTGGAGGAATGATGACAAAGTTTTCCCTGAGCATTGTCGCTAAAGTGTGAAGGGAGATTGCATTACAGGATGGCACGAATGAAGGACAAGGGAGCCACGAAAATATGCGGGTTCTAGATCCGTTGGCTAGTGTTTTGCAAGATGAATCGTTCGAAGGTGGAGGGAGATGAAAATATGTCTGATATGGTTCTATATTGGACAACCAAGCACTTTGAATAGAGTTCATTGTTTAGATATTCTCTAACCACAAGTGAGGCTTTACATAAATCTTATTGTCAATACGCCACTAATGTTGTTGCGGATTATCCTTCTAGAGTGACCCCAACAGTAATTCTACGGTCAAGCCAGCTGTATTGGGAGATTACCATCCACCTATGAGCTCTAAGCAGTCGAAAGGGAGGATTGGAGCTGGATCTGTGGTGCAGTCTGAGAGATCGAAGGTTCTCTCGAACTGATCTAAGGTCTCCTAGGGATATTGACTCACATGACTGTCAAGAAAGGATTCTAGATCTAGAGTCACAAAATATTTTCAAATATTTATTAAAACTCTAGATGGGAAATCAATTCTTGTTTGGGTGGGAGCCTCTACAAGGGTCAATATTCTGAAGCAAAATATCCTACATACCATGGGGTATCCGATATTACTTCAAAGCCCGATATGTGGAGGAAAATTGATGCAGGATGGACTGAAACTCCAAGATTACAATGTCACCCCATCATCTACCATCTTTTTAAATTTATGACTCCGTGGAGGATCTTCTAGATTGAGCAAGGAAAATGGTGTCGAGGGTGTTACTAGATCGAGTCTTCCCAAAGGACCAGCATTGAATCAAGGAGCTTCGCTTTTCAAAGATATCCTAAATGGAAAATAAATGGCCTCGCAATATCCAAAACAACCACACAATATCCCGAGTCCCTATATAGTGGAACAATTGAAGCACATTCTAGCATTGACTGTAGATCTACCAGAAACAAACGATCTACTCACAAAACACATATTTCATTAAATTTGGAATTAAATGATCAATATAGAATTTCAAAATAACCAAAATCCTCAATTCTATTGATGTCATTGTAATAAAATAATTCCAAATTTAATGAAATATGTGTTACAACATATGAAGCTCAAGATGTTATATGCACATTCAAAAAAAATTTGCCAAAGCTAATGGATCTATTTTACTGGATCTTCATAAATTGGTTAATAAAATATGAGATCCATCTCTGCTCCAAAGGTTTCTTCATAGTAATTTTGCATCATCATAGGAATGAGAATATATTCTATAAGAAGGCCCATGGTTCTGGGGATCTACAGGACTTTTTGTTACTCCCTGGTTCCCAAATTTTGACACAAATACAATGGTAGTATCAAGAATGTCGGTTTGGGTTAGACTACATAATCTCCCACTACATTTCTAGCATCATAATGTACTAAAATGCATTGGGAATCTCTTAGGCTGATACATAAAGACAGACACATAAAGAGTTGAATAACAAATATACACCTTCACCACAATTTGTGTGGAGGTGGATCTCAACAAAGGATTGTTGGATCGCATCCTCCTATCTCACAAAAGGCATTGTTGGACATAGTTTCTAGATTTTGAAAACACGGCTTTCAGATGTCGAATATGTAGACAGACAAGACATCTAAAACATTCATGTCTAGAGGTCAAAAAAGAGCCACAAAGGAAGAAGAAATTAGGGAAAAAACCCAAAGGATGGAAATTCCCTTATCATTTACCCAAAGATGAAGTGGATAAAGAAGAAATGGATCCCCTTACCAATGAAGAAATCCAGAATCCACAAGAAAATGTTGAAAAGAAGGAAACAAATCATGAAGACTCATCAAACTCAATTCCCACTATGCAATAGGAAGGGAGACACGAGTCTAAGGAATTGGGGGGATACAAACGTTAACATATTTTAGATAGCTCAGAGTCAGATAAGGAAGTTCTAAAAATGGATGTGGAGAATTAGTTAGCTCTTGTATCAACCACTCTATTTCAAGGAGAATGTTGGAAAGTAGAAAAGAATAAATGGAGGAAAGGTTAACTTGTTTCTCTATAGTTTATTTGTATTGGCTCTATGATCACCAGCCTTGACTGACTTGATGAATGCTTTACAAACATCTACAACATGTAATTTTGTTTTCATTAATAAAATTACGATTTTTCCTTGGGAAAAAAATTAACATTTTTTTTTCTATATATAGATATATACAAAGTTGAGATCGATATAAATTAGTTAGCATAGATCTTCAAATAGTTTTTAAATCCCATGTTGAAATACTTTTGAAATGCATAAGGTTTAAACATCATACTCACATGTTTTTTTTTTTTCTAATTGCTTTACATGAAATGATATTAAACAATATTGGAAACTAACTAAACATGCATAACATATTCTTGTTTCTTTTTTATTATAGACGACATTGCTTTTCTATTTAGATAATGTATTAATTTTAATTTAAGAGGGACATGTGTCAACTCTACGTTGAGCATGGATGGAAAACTTGCCCTCATACTAGCTTGTAGAACCAATATAAATCCATCTTAAGCACAGTTTTAATATGAGCCGAGAGGGATCAAATTTCTTCATGCGAAAACTTATTTTTGAGTGCAAAATACAATGTGTAATTTTTCATTATCTAAATCGTACATTTGAATGCTATATAGAATACATAAATTAAAATTTTAAGTTCAAAAAATATTTGTTAGGTTAAGACAAAAAAATATACTTAAAAAAGACCAAACTATAAAATATTTAAATCACATCAAACATTGTAACCATATATTTTTTTAATAGTTTTATATGATATATACATAATTTTTTAAAACAATATAATATATACATAGTTGATATTAAAATATTTTGCATAGAATGTGCATCTAGACATTTTAACAATGCACATTAAAATATTTTTTTGTTATTAATATGTTTTTAAGTATATATCAATATTAAATAGTATTAAATTATTTTATTGAGAACCTAGATTGAATATTTTATTATATACAACATTAAAATATTTTATTTTAACTTTTTTTCTCTATATAGATATATATGAATATGAGATCGACATAAATTAGTTAACATATATCTTCAAATTGTTTATTTAAATCTTATCTTGAAATACTTTTGAAATGCACAAGGTGTAAACATCTTACTCACATGTTTTGTTTACTTCTAATTACTTTAGCTGAAATTAAATTATGCCATAATGAAAACTAACTAAACATGCATAGAATATTCATTTTTCCTTTTTATTATATCCACTATTTATTTTCTATTTAGAGAATACCTATTTTTTTATTTAAGAGTGACACGTGTCAACTCCATGTTGAGTAAGATTGAAATTACATGTCACCCTAATATTGGCTTGTAGAATGAGCCTCTTGATTCCCACTTGTGGAGTGACATCCCCACCCCCTTAGTATTGGTGCTTATTGGATTTTCCACACTTAAGGATATTTTGAGAAGAAATTCTCATCGTGAACAATCTCTCATGATGTTTGAAGCTTAGTTACCTTTCCTATGCAGATGTTATTTCAGTAGTTTGGTAGTGAAGTGGTGACCTTATTGGAATATATTTTATGACTCTTACCTAGGTGATTGTCGGTGGTAAGTCCCCATGGTACCTGCAACATATGTCAATCACCATATCAATACTCCTAGGGGGTCACGCCTAGCTCCGTTAAGGTCACTTGTGCTAGTCACGACTGATATAAGGAAGTTGGGGTAATTGATTATTAGTCTTTTGTTAACTCAAGGTCCTTGGGGATTTAATCACCTCAAGTGTCTTGAATTTTAGGAGGTACCTTTATATATATTTTTTTCTTGTTATGTATCTTAGGAATTTTTAGTCTATGCTCTTTAGCTATGGTCTATGTCAGCTCTAGCTCTCTACTTTCTTTGGGTCACCATCCAACTTTGACATGGTTTCTAAACTAATAACCCATTGGTCACAGAGGCAAAATCATCTCTCTTTGATTATGAAAGAAGAAAAATTTGTTTATAGTTGGGTATGGTCATTGGATCATACTCTCTCAAGCCACTTAGGTACACACACCACTTCATTAGAAGGAAATCCTAAAATTGATACCATAGACAAAAGCATCCTTTCAAATTTCAACCCTCCCCTCATAGACCCATTTGGACCTTTATTATAACAAATTGACTTCTCTAAGCCAAATTTTTGTTCTTTCTTCTTCCATTACCCTACCATGTCTAGAGTCATTGAGACATTCCACATAGGAATTCTCCTTCCACCTACTGCTACCACTATGGGAGGAGTTGTTGGGTGTGTGTTATATTATTTCCACAACTACCCCACACATGGGGGAGTCACAAGGTGGGTGATAGTCCCCTTACTCAAGGTTCAGGGCAGCACCCCGGGAAAAAGAAATAGGACCCTATATTAGGTGGGCATACCTACATGGTTTTGTGCATGGATTTCACACATGGGTTTAGGCATGATGGTTTTTTGTCCATGGTATTTTGTAAATCCGGTCAAGGGAACTATGGTTATGTTCTAATCCAGGGTTAATGGATTGGGGTTTATGGATGCTTCAGCATGTATATATATGTATTGTAACATTGAAAGGAATATAAAGAAAAATCAATCTGGTAGTCCCGGTTTTGGGATCCATTTCACACATGGTTTTGCGCATGATGGTTTTTTGTCCATGGTATTTTGTAGATATGGTCAAGGGAACTATGGTTATGTTCTAATATAGGGTTAATGGATTGGGGTTAATATGGTAGTCCCAGTTTTGGGATCCGGGGGAAAATCTCTGTGTATATATGTTTTATGTTTTATGTTCTCGCCATTGTTTATTTTCTTTTTTTAGAATTAGTATGTAGATAATTTGTGTACAGGGTTAAAACCTACATTTGGTATCAGAGCTATTTTGGATTCAAGGGGAAGTCTTTGTTGCTGAGGGGTTTTGCTTGAGCCTGTGGTAGACCTTGTCCAGTGGGAGATATGCGGAATTGATTCTTGTGGTGAAAGAAGATGGTGAGAAATGGAAAGATATAGATCGAGAAATTTAATGGTCAAAGTTTTGAGTTGTGGAAACTCAAAATGGAGGATCTATTGGTGGATAAAGATTAGTGGATCGTGGTAGATCTAGGTACTAAACCAACAATAATGTTAGTTGAATACTGGGTGAAGTTGGATCGGAAGGAAAATATCACAATACGATTGTGTCTCAAATTTAGTATTGTTGAATGTATCAGGGGACGCTTTGGTGAAGGCTTTGTGGGACAAGTTAAGGACTTTGTAGCAATCTAAGTCTCCAATGAATAAACTGTTCCTAATGAAAAAATTGTATAACCTGAGGATGAAAGATGGAGACTCGGTGTCAGAGGATCTGAACGCCTTTAATATTGTGGTAAGCTAGTTATTATCTATTGATATTAAAATTTTAGATGAAGATAAGTGCATCAATTTGTTGTGTTCTCTACTAGATTTGTAGGATAGTCTGGTTGTTGCAGTAGGTAGCAATGCAACTGTCTTATAGTTTGGTGAAATAGTCTCATTATTGTTGTTGGAGGAGATGAGATGGAAAAATACGGAGGGCTATAATGGTGATGCCTTATCTATACGAGGACGGTCCCAGAATAGAAACAAAACTAATTCCTCGAGTGGGAGATCTAAATCTCTAGGAAAACCTATAAATGTGTGCTAGAAATGCCAAAAGGAAGGGAACTTCAAAAGGGACTATAAATATAAAGCTCCTGAGTGAGGAAAGGGATCTAATGATGCTCCTTCTACAAAGGCAAAAACCACCTCAGATAAAGGTGGGGATGTGCACTTGGCTTCTTCCTCAAGTACACATGTAGACCATGAGGCATAGTTGATTGACTCAAGTGCATCCTTTCACTTCACTCCCCATAGAGAGTGGTTATGCAAGTATGAGAAACATGATGTGTAGAAATTCTGACTGTAGATTAATCTAATAATGTAATATAACTAAAGAAAAATACTTTAATCTACTTCTACAATAAATTAGCAAAATCTTAAAAGGTTTAAGCAAGATCAAGCGGAACACATATAACTAGAAGAATAATCAATGCACATGAAACACAAAAAATACTCAGGGGAAAGCCTCAGCTAAAAACCCCACTATCTGTATTATCATACAAGGTGGAAATATATCAGAATAATACAAAGCCTTATCTCTCACAGCTAACCAGCTCTCAGTACAATCCTCCTGAATGCTCACAAGAAAACAAGGCTTCTCACAAACCTTCTCCTCTACCCTCCAATCCTCCTATTTCATTGCGTCGTTTCTCCTAGGTGATCCTCCTGTTACCAAGTGTAACATTGATCTCTCACACTGATCTCACACCCTATAAAACTACACAATCCTCAAGGAACCTTGCCTTGACTGCATGGATGAGTTTCCTTTATAGGAAAACACATGCAACTGATAGTAACTTGTCCTTGAAATTTAGCTCAACTGCGTATTTCTCTGAATAGACATGCATGAGTTTTTGATGAGGGGATCTTCAGTTATTTGGAGTACACTAGTTGGATGCATGCATGCATTAACTGACTAAACTCACAATTAGTTCCTCAAATAGTTTGGAACTAATTTAATTGGAATTAACTCAGTAAACTGAGCTAACTAATTACAACTCAAATATAACTCAATCTTATCTCCTTAATTTAGGAGATAACTTTTGCATCATTGCAGAAATACTTCTAACTTGAATTTCTCCAACTAATTAATCCATAATGAATTAATTAACTATTTTCAAGTAGTTGGTGAGACTAAATTCAAATTTTAATTCAAGGACAAATTAAAATTGGAATATTTTGAATTCTATTTTTATCATTTCTTGTTGCTATTTTCAACACTCCCTCTCAACAAGAAAGGAATTCAACTTGATCTTGATCCTGAACCTTTGTAATGTTATGCATGCAACACTTCTCTCGAGTGTTGTGGCTCCAGCAACTCCTGAAATAAAAAAAACATCCAACGTTAATCAATATGATGCATCTGTCATCAAAGTCTCTGACTGATATTGCCTTTGTCAACTGAAAACTCTGCGCTTCTACTAAATCATCCTTTCTACACTATTTTCAATCCTTCTTTGTGCTCTTCAGTATCTGACTTCTCTAGCCTTTGTCACTTTGATCTTTGACTGCATCAATCCCACTTATTCCTCCTACTACTATGTACTTTGGGCTCCCGTAGCAAGATACGATCCATGAGATAAAACCTCTCAATGGACCCTACCCAATTTCAGCCTTCTTAAGACTATCACTTCACATCGCCCCACCTCACACCTGGGGGTATGGCTGCATGTGATCCCTCTACCCACTTGGCTTGAAATTTCCCCCTACTGGAGGTCTCTGCATGAGTGGATGCCTCCACATGGTCTCCTCTTAGCATCTCCAGTTGTGGCTCCTCCACAATTGTCTGAGGCTTCTTCTAAGGTTGTATGTTGAGAGGTAATTTACTCTCCCTCTCAACAACCAAGTCTCTAACATTTTCCTTGCTCCTCAAGGCTTTACATGCATCTTTAACCTCAAGAGCATATAGGTTCTTGACTCGTGAACCGATCTATTTCACCTGTCACGTGGTGATGTGTCTAAGGAAAACCTTTCCCTTACTAAAAACAACATCGTAGCATTTGTCCTCCAACATCGTGATCGATACGAAATTCTTCTTCAGTCCAGGCACATACTTCACATCTGTCAAGGTGATAAGAGCTCCATGCTTCCTCTGAAAAGCAACCATGCCCACTCCTAAAACACTATACCTTTCATCGTCACCCATCTCTATGCGCATCTTGAGGTCTTTCTCCTCCAATGTACTGAATAAACTTTTATCATTGGTCATGTGGAATGAGGCTCCACTGTCAAGATACCAACCACAACCCATCATTGATGACACCATGCATGCGATGAGGGTAAATTCCATCTTGAACTGAGAGGATAATGCCTCACCTTTCGATCCTTCCGAGGATCCCTTCTTGGACTTCTTCAATGGGAAATTTTTCACATAATGACCCATCTCGTGACAATTAAATCATCTCACTTTAGACTTGTCAACCTTCCTACCTCCATGAGAAGAATTTGATTTGGAATGAGAATCCTTCTCCTTCCCTTTCGTTGCCTTACTTTCTAAGGCCAGATTTTCTTCATAATCCTTGGATGAAGAACCATCTCGTGTGCTCCTCCTGATCTCCTCCTACATGAGATCCGACCACAGTCGTTCCTAATTCGGCAGTTTCTCCCTTCCATTCACAGAGTCCTGGTAGCTATTCCAGCTCTTTGGAAGGCCAAGGAGAGCGAGGCTCACCATATCATCATCAACAATAGTTATTCCCACACTGCTAAGCTCATCTTTGCAAGTGGTGAGCTTGTTCAGATATGTGGAAATAGTATCACAGTTCTCCATCTTGATTCTTCAAAGATTATCCTTGAGCAGAAATTTCCTCTAGTCGCTACCGTTCTGGTAGAAGTCCTTCAATGTCTTCCACATTGAATATGGAGTATCCTTCCCATGGAGAATCAAGGCAATATGGTCTTGAACTCCCTCAAGGATGATCCGTCTCGCCCTTGCCACACACTTATTCCACTTAGCCAACTCTTGTGCATTAGTTGAAGCTAGCTTTTGGATTTCTCGATCAATGAAATCCGTCAAGTCATTGTATTCTAATACAACCTCCATGCAATCTTTCCATGTTATGTAATTTGAGCTGTCTTCCAAGGCATACTCGAGTGTCAAGCCATAGAACACCATTGACCAACCTTGAAGTATGAGATGAATTCGATTTGCACCTGCAACCCCGAACTTCAAACTTCGAATTCTCTTCTCCATATGATGTTCATTACTCTGATAAACTTGGATCTAATACCATGTAGAAATTCTAATTGTAGATTAATCTGATAATGTAATATAACTAAAGAAAAATACTTTAATCTACTTCTACAATAAATTAGCGAAATCTTAAAATATTTGATTAAGATCAAGCGGAACACATATAACCAGAAGAAGAATCAATGCACATGAAACACAGAAAATACTTAGGGGAAAGCCTCAGCTAAAAACCCCACTATCTGTATTATCATACAACGTGGAAATATATCAGAATAATTCAAATCCTTAGTTCTCACAGCTAACTAACTCTCATTACAATCCTCCTGAATGCTCACAGGAAAAAAAGGCTTCTCACAAACCTTTTCCTCTACCCTCTAAGCCTCCTATTTCCTTGTGTAGTTTCTCTTCAGTGATCCTCTTGTTACCAAGTGTAACACTGATCTCACACCCTATAAAACTGTGTAATCCTCAAGGAACCTTGCCTTGACTGCATGGATGGGTTTCCTTTATAGGAAAAAACATCCAATTGATAGTAACATGTCCCTAACATTTAGCTCAACTGGGTCTTTCTCTAAATAGACATGCATGAGTTTATGATGAGGGAATCTTCAGTTATTTGGAGTACACTAGTTGGATGCATGCATGCATTAACTGACTGAACTCACAATTAGTGCCTAAAACATTTTGGAACTAATTTAACTGGACTTAACTAACTGAGCTAACTAATTACAACTCAAATATAACTCAATCTTATCTCCTAAATTAAGGGATAATATCCTTAATTAAAGGGATAATTGTTGCATGACTACAGAAAGACTTCTAACTTGAATTTCTCCAACTAATTAATCCATAATGAATTAATTAATTATTTTCAAGCAGTTGGTGAGACTAAATTCGAATTTTAATTCAATGACAAATTAAAATTGGAATATTATGGATTCTATTTTTATCATTTCTTGTTGCTATTTTCAACATGATGGTGGTGATGTCCTCTTAGGGGATGACAGGAAGGCTAGAATCATTGGTCATGAAAAAGTCAAGTTGAAGTTGCAAGGTGGAAGGATTAGAACACTTATGGGTGTTCTGCATTGGCCAAAAACCTTATTTATGTAAGCAAGCTAGATGATGTAGGTGTAAAAATAGTGTTCGAGAAAGATAGCTGCAAGATTGTTCAGGGAGCATTGATATTGATGCAGGGAGATCGGATTGGAACTTTTTACAAGCTTTAGGGTAACACTGTAATTGATGGGTGCAACAGTTCTGTGGTTCCTATAAGTGGAGCAGAAAATATAGTGGTCTCTGGAGAAAAGACCATGTTATGGAATCAAAGGGTTGGACATATTGGAGAGAAGGGACTTCGAATACTTCATGGTAATGGTATGGTAAAGGTATGTCTAATTGCTCTCTAGATTTTGATTCCTGTGAAAATTGTGTATATGGGAAGCATAATTGGGTGAGTTTCCCCTCTGGTGCTAAGAGGGCAAAACATATATTAGAGCTTGTGCACAGTGATGTGTTTATAGATGAATTCTCAAGGAATACATGGACATATTTCCTTAGGGATAAATCTGAAGTCTTTGACAAGTTTAAATATTTTAAGGCTCTGGTGGAAAACTAGACAGAGACGAAGATAAAGGTGCCAATGATAGATAACAGTGGAGAGTTTTGCAAGAGGGAATTTGAAGAGTTTTGCAAGAAGTGTGGTATATCACGATAGAAGAATAATCCATACACACCTAAGAAAAATGGATTTGTAGAAATAATGAATAGGACATTGATGGAAAAGGAAAGTAGAATTTTGAGTGGTGTTGGGTCAGGATAGGAATTTTGGGCAGAAGCGATGGAGACTGCATGTTACCTGGTCAAAAGATCATCTTCATCAATGTTGGAGGATAAGACTCCATAAGTGGTGTAGACTGGTAAGAAACTTTTTCTTTCACATATAAGGGTATTTGGATGTGATGCATATGTACATGTTCCAAAGGAGAAAATAGCAAAGTTTAATAGTAAATCTGAAAGGTGCATCTTTATTGGGTATAAGGATGGTTTAAAAGGTTATAAGATTTGGAACCCAGAAACAAGGAAGGTTGTGTATAACTGAGATGTCGTGTTTAGAGAGGTGAAAGATCTTATTAAAAATGAATTCCTATCAAAGGAACCTAAGAAGATAGAGTTTGAGCTAAAGCAGGAAGAATCAAACTCTACAGCAGAAGAGGAATCAGAAGATGAAGAGCCACAAACTCTAGCTGTGAGAAGATCAATTCAAGAAAGAAAGCAACTAGGAAGGTATAGTCCATTTGCTTTCTGTTCAATTTTTTCTTTATCTATTATTGACGATGATCCCAGAACTATGAAGGAAGCAGTAGATTCAGGGGATGGAAAACTCTGGAAAGAGGCCATGGTTGATGAAATGACATCTTTGCACAAAAATGCGGCTTGGGATCTGGTGGAGTTGTCGGCTAGAAGGAAACCCATTGGTAGAAAATGGGTGTTTAAGAAGAAGATTAATGCAGAAGGAAAGGTGGATAAATACAAAGCCTGGTTGGTAGAAAAAGGTTATTCCCAGGTGCTGAGAATTGATTTTGGTGATATTTTTTCTCCTATTACCAAGGTAGCTTCTATTAGATTACTTTTATCTGTTGTTGTTTCTTTTGATTTTGAGGTAAATTAGATGGATGTGAAGACAACATTTCTTCATGGGGATCTGGAAGAAGAGATATACATGAAGTAACATGAAGGCTTTGCGGTCAAGGGTAAGAAAGAACTAGTATGCAAGTTAAAAAAGTCTCTGCATGGTTAAAACAATCACCAAGGATGTGGTATCATAAATTTGATACATTTATATGGGGACTTGGCTTCACCATTTATACGGGGAATTGGTGATCGTGTTATTTATATAATCTTATATGTGGATGATATGTTGCTGGTTCGAAATGAAAAAAAAATTATCACGAATTTGAAGACCTAGTTTTCTTTCGAATTTGACATGAAATATCTTGGTGTTGCAAACTATATTTTGGGCATGGAAATCAAACAAGACCAGGAAAAGAGGAAGCTCTGTTTAAATTGGAGGAATTATGTCGAGACAACACTGCAGAGGTTTAATATGTAGGATAGTAAACCGATGAAGGTTCCCATTATTGTAGGTGTAAAGTTATCTATTGAACAGTGTGCCAAGACACAAGAAGAGGAAGAGGACATGTCTCTTGTTCCATATGCAAGTGCAGTCAGTAGCTTGATGTATGTAATGGTCTGTAGTAGACCATACATTGCACATGCAGTGGGAGTATTAAGCAAGTTTATGTCAAAACCAGGGAAAGAGAATTGGACAACAGTGAAGTGGGTTTTCAGGAATTTGCGTGGCACTAGGGATTATGTTTTGTGCTACCAAGGAAAATCAGGATTGGACAGAGTTTTGTACATTCATGGCTTTGTTGATGTAGACTAGGCTAGAGATCTGGATCAAAGGAGATCTACAAGTGGGTATGTGTTTAACCTATTTGGAGGTGTAGTCACTTGGATGAATAAGAAATAGTCTGTAGTGGCACTTTCAACTACAGAGGCAGAATACATGGCAGCCACTCATGCAAGCAAGGAAGAATTTTGGTTGCAGAGATTGTGTTCAAGTATGGGGTTAGTACAACGAGCTATAAGGATAGAATGTCATAGCCAAAGTGCAATTTTCTTGGAAAAGAACCTTGCTTATCATTCAAAGACAAAGCACATTAATGTTCAATATCACTTAGTAAGGGATGTGGTTGAGGAAAAAAAGTTGTTGCTGGTAAAGGGGGACAATCTAAAGAATACTACAAATGCATTAACAAAGTCTATGAGCACTGAGAAGTTCTCTTGGTATGGAGAAACAATGGGTGTTGCAGGGTTGGATCAATGACTAAGCTATCCTATGGGCCCCTATGGAAAAAACAACAAGTGGGAGAATGTTGGGTATGTGTTATATTCTTTGCACGACTACCCCATGCGTGAGGGGCTCACAGGGGGGAAGATAGCTCACCCTGTACGTTGCGTTGGGTGCAGCGCCCCGAGAATTTTTTTTGGAAACTATATTAAGTGGGAAGACCTACCTATCATTTTGTGCATGGATTTCTCACATGGTTTTGGGAATGATGGTTTTTTGTCCATGGTATTTTGTACATCCGGTTAAGGAAAATACAGTTATGTTCTAATCCAAGGTTAATGGTGTGGGGTTTATGGATCCTTCGACATATATATATATATATATATATATATATATCATATATATTATATATATATATATATATATATATATATATATATATATATATATATATATATATCTATATATATATATATATATATATATATATATATATATCTATATATATAGTGAAATTGAAAGGAATATAATGAAAAATCAATATGGGAGTCCCATTTTGGGATCTAGGGAAAATCTCTATGTATATTTGTTTTATGTTTTACGTTCTTGCCATTGTTTATTTTCTGTTTTTAGAATTTGTATGTAGGTAATTTTTGTACGGGGTTAAAACCTATAGGATTCACCTCACTCCCTCCCTTACCTTCACTCAGTGGGGTTACTACTTTAAGTACCCTCAAACTCTCTATCTAAGTCCAAGCACCCATGTCATATTTTCTAGTTACAATTGTTCCAAATACATTGACACCAACACTATAAATGGAATCTCACTCCTTAACATCCCCTCAATCTAGAGCTTTTCATATTTCCTCCAAAGTAACTAGACCTTCTACAAATCCATTTACTATGAGCTCGTCTCTTTTCCCTAATCCATGACCCTCTTCTTCTAACATCCCAACGGGATCAAGACCTCAACTAGATGACTAGGGAAAACACTACTCATTAGGCATAGTACTATGTAATAACTCACACTTATTATAAAAACCATCCCTATTTAATGGAAATATTATAATCGATGGCACCTTCACCCCTAGTATATTTTCCACACCTAATGTATATCCATTCATAAAATTTTCAAGCTTTGAACACCCTTGCTATGGAGGAGCTAACCCAAATAAAAACCATTTGAACTAGAGGAAAACTACAAGGGAACTTATTCCCCTATGGTCACACTAATATATCTAGTTTCTCTTACCCTAAGTTTAAGCCCCACTTGATGGTCTATGTAACAAGTCATTATCCTACTAGAGCGTGAAGTACTTAACCTAGATTCCTTAACCATAGACCCATTCGTTTTCCCCTTCTCATTTACCATTTCTCACATATATAGATCTACTTGACTTGGAAAAACTTATGAATGACCCTATTTTTCATAATTTTCTATGGCCACCCATGCCACATAAGGTCCCTTTCGACATACCTAAGTTTGTCAAAAAACTAGGTGAGAACCCAAAAAATCACATCACCACATACCATCTATGGTTCTCATCCAAATCTCTCATCGATTATAGCATCCATCTTTTCCTTTTCTAGCTAACCCTCAATAATAATGCCACTGGTATGTTGAAGTTAATCAAACATCATACTAATATTTCACCAAGGTTGTGATGACCTTTCTCACCCCACTTTGAATTGTTGATTCGCCAAGCTACCAGGACATGAATTCTCCACATTTACTCTAATATCCATCTACCCATATCTCGGACCACATCCATGAATGAAGAAGACATTAATTCCTATTGCACATGGAAATAACTAACCATCTCTTGCGAGGTTACCATAAATAGTACCATTACCATGGAGAAAGAGACCTTGCAAGCAAAAAACGTTATTTTTATTTATTTTCAATTATTAACACTACATGAAATTATCTCTAACACTCTGAGGACTACTAAAAATCCTCCAAACCATAACCAAGTCCCCATACTAATTGTGTGTGGACCTCAATCTCAATTGATCTGTAGGTTTTAACCCCATATAGAAATTACCTACATACGAATTCTAAAACACAGAAAATAAACAATGTGAGAGCATAACACATAAAACACATATACACAGAGATTTTCCCCTGGATCCCAAAACCAGGACTACCAGCTTGATTTTTTATTATGTTCCTTTCAATTTTACAATACATATTTATACATGTCGAAGCATCCAATACCATGGATCGAAAACCATCGCGTCCAAAACCATGGACGAAAAACCCTCACGTCCAAAGCCATGTGCGAAAACCATGCACAAAACCATAGGTAGGTCTGCCCAACCCAATGTAGGGTCCAAAAAATTTTTCCCCAGAGTGCTACCCTCGACCTCGTAGAGGGGTGATAACCACCCCCCTATGACCCCCCCACTGCGCAGTCAGTGCAACGAAGGGGGCACTCCACCCACCCTTTAACCCCTCAGTTAACTAGGTGGGCTAGTTGTGGAAAGAATATAACACAACCCAACATTCTTCCACTTGTTGTTTTCTTTCCACATGGAGCCACAAGATAGCTTAGTCATTTATCCAACCCTAAATCACAAATTGTTTCTCTACACCAAGAGAAATTCTCAAAGCTCACAAATTTTGTCAATGCATCTGCAGTATTCTTCAAAGTGTCCACCTTTATGAGCAACACCTTTTTGTCTTCTATCGTATCCCTCACAAAGTGATACTAAACATCAATGTGATTTTTCTTTGAATGATAGGCAAGGTTCTTCACTAAGAAAATTGAACTTTGGCTGTCAAAGTCTATCCTTATAGCTCCCTGTACTAACCACATACTTGAACACAACCTTTGCAACCAAACTGCTTCCTTGCTTGCATGCTTGGCTTCCATGTATTCTGCCTCTGTAGGTGATAGTGCCACTACAAATTGTTTCTTGCTCACCTAACTGACTGCACCTCCAAATAGGTTAAACACATACCCACTTGTATATCTTCTCTGATCTAGATCTCCAGCCTAGTCTACATCAAAAAAACCATGAATATCCAACACTTTGTGCAATCTTGGTCTTCCTTAGTAGCACAAACCATAATCACTAGTGCCTTGCAAATACCTGAAAACCCGCTTCACTGCTGGCCAGTGCTCCTTCCCTGGTTTTGACATAAACCTACCCAATACTCCCACTGCATGTGCAATGTCTGGTCTAGTATAGACCATTGCATACATCAAGCTACCGACTACACTTGGATATGGAACACAGGACATGTCCTCTTCCTCTTCTTGTGTCTTGGGACATTGTTCAACAGATAACTTCACACCTACATGAATAGGAACCTTCACTAGTTTACTATCCTACATATTTAACCTCTACAATATTGTCTCGACATACTTCCTCTGGTTTAACCAGAGCTTCCTCTTTGCCTGATGTCCATTAATTTCCATGCCCAAAATATAGTTTACAGCACCAAGATCTTTCATGTTGAATTTGGAGGACAATTGGGTCTTCAAATCCTGGATAATTTCTTTGTCATTTGCAACCAGAAACATATCATCCACATACAAGACCAGATAAATAACACGGTCACCAATTAATTTAAAATACACACAGTGATCTGCT
>APFE030013291.1:228343-256627 GCA_000404065.3 Pinus taeda
ATTCCATTCTCTGAACAGTACCTATCAAACTCTTTGCTGCAATATTCACCTCCATTATCTGATCTAAGACACTTCAACCTTTTTCTTGTCTCATTTTCAACCAAAGATTTCCATTTCTTGAAAGTATCAAATACATTAAATTTATTTTGAATACAATAAATCCATGTTTTTCTAGTTGCATCATTAATAAAAGTAACATAATAACGAGATCCACTGAGAGATGATACTCGAGTAGGCCCCCATACATCTGTATGCACAAGCTCTAATTTTTCGCTCTTCTTTTCTTTCCCAACTCTAAGAAATATGACTCTCTTCTGTTTTCCATAAACACAATTCTCACAGAATTTTAAATCAGCATGTTTCAAACATGGCAACAAATTTCTTCAGTGAAGAATCTGCATCCCCTTCTAACTCACGTACCCAAGCCTATGATGCCACAATGTCGTATCTTCTCCTGTAGAGGTTAAAGCATTAACAAAATTAGAAATACCATTGCGTAAATACAATGTACCAACCTTTTCTCCTTTTGCTCTTACCAGGGATTCTTTAGTGACCTTCTAGGTTTTATTTGTGAAAGTAGTCACACAGCCTCCACCTCCCAACTGCCCTGTTGAAATTAGATTTCTCTTCAGATTTGGAACATGCCTTACCTCCTTCAATAGCCATTGATTTCCATTCCGTTGTTTCATGAAAACTGTACCCATTCCAATTATTTTACAGGGTTTATCATTACCTAATCGAACCTATCCAAAATCTCCTTGAACATAATCATGAAAATGTTTCCTATCAGGTGTGGCATGGAATGAGGTCCCTAAATCTACCACCCAGGCATCAATAATATATTCTAATGAAAGAATCAAAGAATCTTGCAACAGATCACCTGTCACATTCACTTTATGATTATTTTCTTGTTGTGTGTCTCCTTCTTTTCCCTTCAGAGACTTGCAGTCTTTCTTCAGGTGTTCTTTCTTCCCGCATTTCCAACACACTATCCCTGATATGGACTTGGATTTTCCTTTCCTTGACTTAGTGCGATATCTTGGGCTCTTTCCTCTTTCCATTTTTCTTCCCCTAGTCTCTACAGTCAAAGCATTACCTGATGTCTCACCAGAGATTTTCCGTCACATTTCCTCACTAAGGATTGCACCGACAACATCATCAAACTTTAAAGTACTAGATCCAGAGACAGAGTTACTAATGGCCATGACTAAACCATTTGAACTTTCTGGCAATGAGCATAGAAATAATAGAGCCCTAACTTCATCATCAAAAGCTAACCCTATGGAACTTAACTGACTGGTAACTGTATTAAATTCATTTAAATGATCAGCAACAGATCCACCTTTTGACATCTTCATATTAAATAAACATTTCATAAGAAATACCTTATTTGAGGCCAAGGGTTTTTCATATAGTTTGGCCAATGCCTTCATTAAACCCTATGTTGTCATTTCCTTTCAAATATTAAACACTACCGACGCCTCTAGGCACAACCGTATTGTTCTAAGTTCCTTTCTATCGAGAAAATCCCATTCCGTGTCTGCCATACTCATCGGCTTCTTTGTCTTTCCACTCAATGGTAGGCACAGATCTTTCTGATATAGATAATCTTATATCTACATCTTCCATAGTTGGAAGTTGTCCATTAAATTTTTCGACCCTAAACCTACCATCTTCTTCCATTGCTCCCACTCAAACTAGGAACCCTTCTCTCCTACGAGTTTATAAGCCAAATAGACATTCGGCTTTGATACTAGTTGTTAGAAAATTATATATTATAGAGCAATGGAACACTTAAAATATATTACAAAAATATAAACACATAAAACAAGAGAGACACAAATATACATGGTTCACCCAATTTGGGCTACATCCACGGAGAAACAACCAGTCCTTCCTTTTATATTATCCAACAAACTGAAGAGATACAACCTACAGCAAACTCGTTTTAATTCCATCTTCGCTCTCACACAATATCCTCTCTCTTTCTCTCTCAAAATATAGATCTACATAGATGCAATACAATTCCCTCAAATATAGCGAGCGGTTTCCTTCTAGGGAAAAAAAACCTAAATTAAACATAACTTCTATCATCAGATCTTCACCTAATGAACGGCCCAGATTGACTATGAAATTACAACATTTTACAAGGAAATTTTACATCTAATTTTAGTTTCGGGGGTGCTACCCCCGATCCCTCGCCAGAGGGGCTCCAAAGTATCACAACTGCCCCCCTAGACCCCCCTTGCAGCGCAAATATTACGGGCGGCATTGCCACCACATTACAAACCGAGGTCCAATGCAGTGATACCTCTTAATAAAAAAGATAATCAGGCTCCACGCCCAACAATACATGTCTCGCTCAGTCTTGTATATGGTGTGGAGACTTGGGGTCGCATCATCTACACCCTTTGAAGGAAGAAACACACTAGAATTGACCTATACCTAAACTTTTTCTACCATAATATCTTGCATTTTTTAATTGGTCCCTCATGTTAACTTCCATGATTTTGCTCCAATCAAATGCTATTAGTTTTAAAAATTGTAGGGCCGATTGGATATGGCTCTTAGAGGCCAAGCGTGGGGTCATACTACTTTCCACTTTATCAATATTGAATATGTACTTTTTAACCCCGTATAAAAATTACATGCATACAAATTCTAAAAACAGAAAATAAACAATGGTGAGAGCATAAAACATGAAACAGATATACACAGAGATATTCCCCTAGATCCCAAAATTGGGACTACCAGATTGATTTTTCATTATATTCCTTTCAACATTACAATACATATATATACATGCCAAAGCATTGTAAACCCCAATCCATTAACCCTGGATTATAACATAACTGTAGTTCCCTTGACCAGATCTACAATATACCATGGATTGAAAACCAACATGCCCAAAACCATGTGTGAAATCCATGCACAAAACCATAGGTCGGTCCACCCACCTAATATAGGGTCCAAAAAAAATTTCCTAGGGCACTGTCCCAGACCCCGTGCAGGGGGGCCATCGACCCCCTGCTTACCCTCCTGTGACCCCCTGACAATGCCCAACGCAACGTACAGTGGGGGCTATTTCCCATGGGGTAGTCATGGAAAAAATAAAACACAACCCAACATAATAGTAGCATATGTAGAGTCAAATCCTCACGTTTAAAAATGGGGATCTCGTCTTTCTATCCCCCACCGATAATATTGAATAAGATACTCATTCATAGAATCTCTCCTCCCTTTTCCACCTACCAAAGAAGGCATCATGTGATGCAAATACAACCTTGTCAAAAAAAATGTCTTCAGCCTCCGGTATCAATACATGGAAATGTCTAACCAAAAACTAATATGTAAAAGCACCTAATTTCTTTTATTATAATGGATTTTAAAATTTATATTACATGTAAATGGGCATATTGATGTAAGACCTAGTAAGACATGCATATCATTGGAAAAATACCATTAAATATGGAGCTAAACCTATGTGATAGTGGGGATGTTGAATTATACCATAGATATAAACTTTGAGGATTTAAGGCTTGGAGGTGAGTGGGTTAGTTAAATGGGAAGGTTTGCTTGGATTTGGCTGAAGGAAACCTCAATTCAAGGTTCAAGGGTGGATTGTTAGGTAAAACTAAATTAGTGAAAGAATCAAAGTTGTTTAATCAAATAGTGGTGGTTTTGGGCACATGTTTTTGGATGCCCATTGGTTTTTTGCCCATGGATTTCATGTAATGAAGCCTTTAAAAGGCGTGCGACAACTTCATCATAATGTGCCAAGAAGGTGAGCAATGAAGGCTGACTTGGTTGGTTTGGTTTAGTTTTTTCCAGCGGACTAATGGAATTTTGTTAACTATTTTTTCCTTGGATTGGGGTTTTCCACGATACACCATTGTGTTTATGTTTTATGAAAGGTTGTTGGTTTCTTTAATTTTTCTCTTGTTAAATTTTGTCTTAGTTAATTTTAACAATATTAAGACAAAACAACAAGGAAGTAGACCTCCTTGCAAATAAGGGCACCACATTAGAACTAGGGACCCTTCTCATTAATGAGAGTGTGGTTTTTTATCCTATCCAATAATATTAATCCATCTACGAATGAGTATTGACGAATGAGTAGGCCTCTCGATTGTGGTTGGGTAACTTCAAGGCATCCTGTTGTGACTTCACTTATTTTGGAATAAATTAGATAAGATGGTTCATCTTGTGATGATAGATGGTGGTAAAACATGGCACACACCTCACATGCCTCCAATTCCTCTAGGTGTTGGCATGGGATTCAAACTAACCTGTTTTCACATTTAGTGGGGGAGATATGGAAATTTGAATCATGGACATGCACTGGCTCACATCATAGAAAATTTTGGATTTATGTTGGAAGATGATATGTAGGTGATGGGAAAATAATTCTAATAGTTACATGTATCAATTAAGGACATCTGGTATGGCATTGGATAGTGTAAGGACCCTTTGGAAAAGGGAATAGAAAAAAAAAGGCAATGTATTTTAACATGTCATCATATAAAATCATTTAGGTTAGTGTGAGAGAGGATATCAGAGACTTTGTAGGAAAGTTATTCATCCCAACCTCCTTGTGTGATAATTCTAGAATGTTAAAAGGAAATTTCTCCTTTTTGGACATTAACAGTCAATTATTTCCCCTTAGTAAAAATATTGTTGTTATTTGTCTTGATTGGAATATTTATAGGTGTTGACCTAGGTTGTCATTGATGTCAATATGGAAATATTCTAGATACCAAAAGATGACATGAAGCCAAGGGGAAGTAGAACAGATTCATGAATAGACAGAGTTAGAGAGGCATTCATATATGCAAGGAGGTCTTTGAAAGACATTGCCAAGCCAAAGGAGCCACATTGGACTAAGAGGAGCTACAGGAAGAACCATATAGCAAGGAGGCATATCAGAGTCATCAAGAGCCATCAAAGGAGCAATGGATGCGTTTAATAGCAAACGGAGGATGCAGAGAGCCATCAGAGCAAACAGGAGCAGATAGAGCCACCAGAGGAGCAGATGGAGACGAGAGGAGCTAACAGAGCACGAAGCACCACCATCGGAGCTATAGAGGAAGCAGACAGAGTTAGAGGAGCCAAGAGGAGCACACAAGAGGAGCCAAGTGGAGCACACAGAGTGCTTTAACACTATCCACGACATAAACATGTATATGGCAGGAAAGACCTGTATATGCATTTAACGCAAACAAAGTTATCAGAGGCGGAAGACTTAGACTCATATGCAAATACACTGACGGAGTGAAAAAGGCAGAGTTTATACTATATGAGCAGGTGTTATCGGGCTCGTAAAACCCATGTATGCATGCTTTAACAGTTGTTGAACATTGTTGAAACACTTGGAGAAAAGTTGCTAAAACACCAATTTCTCCATTGCTGAAACTCCAACCTTTTCCGCAGTTGTTCGACACTTGTGAAAAATTTGTCGATACACCAATTTCGGCGTTGCTGAAACACCAATTTTGGCGTTGCTGAAACACCAACCATTTCTGCAACGACATTATATTTTCAGCACATCATAAACATGAGGAAGCTAAAGCGAATGGAGGAGGGAAGCCAGAAGGTCAAGTGAGTGATGAGGAAGCCGAAGCTCAAGCGAGCGAGGAGGAAGCCAAAGAGCCATTGAGTAAGTAGAAACGAATGGACAAAGGCATGAGAATGTATAAAATAGTAAAAACAGAGAACTATTGTTGCGGTTAGTGTTGTGAAGAACCAGAATGTATGGTAGAAGATGCAGCAGAGGTGGTTAACCGTTGTATGAAGTTGTTGGTGAACGCTGGTGAAGGCTACTACAGCTGTTGAACGTTGTTGAAATACACTGGAGGAAATAGAGATCGTGTGAGGGTCCAACAAAACAGAAAGAGGGTGTAGCAGAACAAAAAGAGGGATGAAAGACCAATAGGATAGTAAGCAGTCGAAGGGGAGAAACAGTCATGCTGAAGCATTCACTGTGACAATGAGAACATAAGCTCGAACAGAAAGATGTTCTTTATATAAAATTTAGTGTAGCTAACAGTAGACTGACTAAAGCTGTGTGAAGACATTATTAGAGAGCACAAAGAATATTGGAGACTCTGTGTGGACAGTATGGAGAGTTGTAAAGACTTCTCCATAAGAAGATTGGTTGTCATTGATGTTGTAGCATGGAGACTACAGTGAAGCTGTAAATAGACAGAACTCAGTAGAAAAGAGTTCTGAGAGCATAATATTATTACTAAAAGTGTCTTGACAAGATTGGATTGGAGTCCTTGGGGCTAGCGCCTCAGAAGTGAGAAGGATTGGAGTCCTTGGGGCTAGTGCCTCAGAAGTGAGAAGGATTGGATTTCTTGGGTTGGTGCCTCAGAAGTAAGTAGGATTGGAGTCCTCGGGGTTGATGCCTCAGAAATAGGAAGGATTGAAATCCTTGGGAGTTTGTTCTCCTAAGTCCAAGATTGGTGTCTTGGTGAAATAGAGTTGGTGCTCTAGAGGTTGGAGCCTCACCAAAGTTGAAGTTGGAGCTTGGAAACTAATTGTAACCATCTATATATTGTATCTATTTTAGTGCACAGTTTATATTAATAAAAGAATTTATTCTTGCTATTCATCTTGTGTTCTGAATATTTATGTTTTAACTGGTAAAACAATAGTGAAAAAGAAATATTGATTCACCCCCCCTCTCAGTATTTCCAATAATTGGTATTAGAGCAGGTACCTTCATTCAAAGCTTAATAGCTTGAAAGTCGACATTTGGAACACAAATGGCGAGGTCAAGGAAGAAAGTCTCCAATCCTCCTAAGGATGTGTCTCCCTCTACTACTAAAATAGAAGACAATCAATTTGATGAGGCTCCAAGGCTCAATGGGAACTTTAATATATGGGAAGCAAGAATGAGGAATTTCTTACAAACTCAAGGGATTGAAATCTAGAAATCAGTGATTGATGGTAGCAGGATGGATAGAGAATCCAAGGAGTATAATGCAAAAGCAGCAAAGGCAATCTTGAACGGGCTACCTGATTCTTTAAAGAACAATCTAGGAAAATATTCATTAGCAAATGACATATGGGACAAACTTCATGACCTTCACTCAAAAGGAGCACTGACCATGACCATTAATCAAGAAGGAGACCCTGAACCCATCATAGAAGCTGAAAATGAGAATGATGACATTAAGGCTAAAACAGACTTAGAAGATGAAGAGAATGAAAAAGATTTTGTAGAAGAACTCCTCGCTAAACTTATGATTGCCATGGAAGAAATTAACAATTTGAAAGAGGAAAATGAGGAACTTAAGAAGAGAGCACTAGTTGGTAACCAAGATCAAACAAGGAAGAAAGTTGACCTCATCAAGCTTCAAGTACAAGAAAGGGATGAAGAGCTTTCCAAGCTTAAGAAGGAATATCATCAAAGCAAAAGAAAGCATCATGAAGAAGTCATATCCATGACAAATCAACTGGATAAAGCAAAGAAGCAGGAAGATATCTTGTCAAGCCAACTTGAACAAAGGCACAAGAGCTTGAACAAACTTGAAGAAGAGATTGGTCAGTACAAGGTAGAGGTCTCCTCCCTTAAGTCCAAACTACAAGAAGCCAGGAAATAGGCACAAGGAGCTGAGAAGAAAATGGAGAGCAATCAAGCAAAGAATGAAGAAATCTTCAAAGTGAAGTCAGATATCATCTCCCTTAAAATAGAAGTAGATGAAGCTACTTGTATCAAGGAAGAAACTGAGGAAAAACTTGCTCAGAAGAATAATGAGTGTGAAAGATTGGAAGAAGAGATTATCTTCCTCAGGACAAAGGTTGAAAGGATGAACAAAACCTTGAAGAGCTCTCAAGCATTGGATGACATGCTCAGCTATCACAGATGTCCATCTGATAAATCGGGTCTTGAATATGTAGGTGAATCCTCAAACAAGAATGAAAATTATTTAAACAAAAGAGATGTGAAGAAGCCAAAAAGAAGTGGTGATGCTCCCAGCTCCAGCAAAGGCAAGGAGAAAAATCAAGGCTACAATAGAACAAATCCTCCTCCAAGAAGAAATCCAACTCCAAGAAGAAAAGTAGATGATGTCAAAGATGCAAGAGGCAATGATTATCATCAAAGGATCCCAAGGCAGAAAGGCTTTAGAAGTACATCAAGGAAATCCCCATCTCCCAGGTACCAAAGTTCATTTTTTGGTTATTGTTATTCTTGTACAAACTTTGGTCACATGGCAAAATACTGTAAGGCATATCATAGAGATAGATGTTGTAGTCCCCGACAACCTCCAAGAAACAATTTTGCAGGAAGAAATCATGAATTCTTATTCATGAACAATGTATAATGCTTCAAGTGTCATAACATTGGTCATATGGCACGTGATTGTAACTTAACATGGGCTCTTACACAAGCTAGAACCATGCAAAAGAAGAAAGTTACACAAGTATGGAGAAGGAAGGAAATACAATCTGAAAGTCCCTTGAGCTCTCCAGCCAACAGCATATGTCATTGGCCTAAACTTTGACAATCTAAGCATTTTATGAGAAGACTCTGCCAAAAGGAGATGATGCATACAGTTAGGGGGAGCCTGTAAGTCTTGATCACTATTGCAGAAGCTATTAGTGAAAAGGGTCCTGATGAAATCCTTGCTGAACTATATTAACAGTCATTCTTTGATAAAGATCATTTCTCAGGGTTACTCCATTGAAGAATATGATCCTGTAACCATTCTTTGGACTGTTGTTAAAGAAATACGGCAAACAACCATGGTGATGTTATCATAGAAGTTTATGTATTAACTCAGGAATTAAATGTGAGAACAGATAAATTCTGGACAATGATAGAGGGAGTATTCAAACAAACAGATACATCTGGAATGGAGTCTGAAGTAAGAGCAGCTAGCAGCATATAACAAACTGAAGCATTGTAAAAGATGCAGATCAACAATTGTATTTAAAAGACAGTCACAGATTGGATATCTAAATTTGCAAAGATATGTACAAGAACACAAGGAAAAGATGGCTCATAGGAAGGAGAATGTTGTGCAGTCAAGCATAACTTAAGCTGATACAGATCACTTAATAAATATAGCAACAGTAAGGCACAACCCCTCACATTTTTTTCCAAATTCAATGATAATTGAATACTAGATGGCAGTGACTTAAGAAGAAGCACAGAGACACAAAGGAACTCAGATCTAAAGAAAGATAGCAAGAAAGACAATCTCAGGGGCATTTTCTCTTGATTCGGACTATGAAAGGACAACAATATTACCTGTGGAGACATCAATATGGATTGAAGCATGAAAGACTGGACTTGGACACTTGGTGTATGGCCATTTGTAATATAAATGAAAGCATTAAAGTAGAGCATTCTTAAGCATTGTTGAAGCCATGATAAAGCAGTTCTGAGACATGAAGAGGGAATAATGTGCAAATTGATGATAAAATATCAATCCTTCTATCTTGAGTAAAAAGAAGAAGAGCACTATGATAGGGGGAGTCACAAACCCATGAAGATCTACCATTCAGGAAGAACAGAAGCAGTTTGATAGGGGGAGTCCTAGAGCACTCCTTTGCCATTGATGTCAAAGGGGGAGAGAAGAAGAATATTGCCATCAATAACAAAGGGGGAGATTGTTGACCTAGGTTGTCATTGATTTCAATATGGCAATATTCTGGATATTAAAGGATGACATGAAGCCAAGGGGAAGCAGAACATATTCATGAAGAGGCAGAGTTAGAGAGGCATTCATATATGCAAGGAGGTCTTTGAAAGACACTGCCAAGCCAGAGGAGCCACATTGGACTAAGAGGAGCTGCAGGAGGAACAATATAGCAAGGAGGCATATCGGAGTCATCAGGAGCCATTGGAGGAGAAATGGATGCGTTTAACAGCAAACAGAGGATGCAGAAAGCCATCAGAGCAAACAGGAGCAGATAGAGCCACTAGAGGAGCAGATGGAGAAGAGAGGAGCTAACAGAGCACGAAGCACCACCATCGGAGCCATAGAGGAAGCAGACAGAGTTAGAGGAGCCAAGAGGAGCACGCAAGAGGAGCCAAGTGGAGCACACAGAGTGCTTTAACACTATCCATGGCATAAACATGCATATGGCGATAAAGACTTGTATATGCATTTAACGCAAACAGAGCTATCGGAGGCGGAAGACTTAGACTCATATGAAAATACACTGACAGAGTGAAAAAGGCAGAGTTTATATTTTATGAGCAGGTTACGTTATCAGGCTTTTAAAACCCATGTATGCATGCTTTAACAGCTGTTGAACACTGTTGAAACACTTGGAGAAAAGTTGTTGAAACACCAATTTCTCCATTGCTGAAACACCAACCTTTTCCATAGTTGTTCGACACTTGTGAAAAATTTGTCGATACACCAATTTCGGCATTGCTGAAACACCAACCGTTTCCGCAATGACATTATATTTTCAGCACATCGTAAACATGAGGAAGCTAAAGCGAATGGAGTAGGGAAGCCAGAAGGTTGAGTGAGTTATGAGGAAGTCGAAGCTCAAGCGAGCAAGGAGGAAGCCAAAGAGCCATTGAGTAAGTAGAAATGAATGGACAAAGGCATGAGAATGTATAAAACAATAAAAAAGGAGAACTGTTGTTTTGGTTGGTGTTGTGAAGAACCAGAATATATGGTAGCAGATGCAGCAGAGGTGGTTAAGCATTGTATGAAGTTGCTGGTGAACGCTAGTGAAGGCTGATGTAACTATTAAACGTTGTTGAAATACACTGGAGGAAATAAAGGCCGTGTGAGGGTCCAACAAAACAGAAAGAGGGTGCAGCAGAACAGAAAGGGGGATGAAGGACCAACAAGACAGTAGGCAGTCAAAGGGGAGAAACAGCCAGTAGAGAAACAGTCATGCTGAAGCATTCACTGTGACAATGAGAACATAAGCTCGAACAGAAAGTTGTTCTTTATACAGAGTTTAGTGCAGTTAACAGTAGACTGACTAAAGCTGTGTAAAGACATTATCAAAGAGCACAAAGACTATTGGAGACTCTGTGTGGACAATATGGAGAGTTGTAAATACTTCTCCATAAGAAGATTGGTTGTCATTGATGTTGTAGCATGGAGACTATAGTGAAGCTGTAAATAGACAGAACTCAGTAGAAAAGAGTTCTGAGAGCATAATATTATTACCAAAAGTGTCTTGACAAGATTGGATTGGAGTCCTTAGGGCTGGTGCCTCAGAAGTGAGAAGGATTGGAGTCCTTGAAGCTGGTGCCTCAAAAGTGAGAAGGATTGGAGTTCTTGGGCTGGTGCCTCAGAAGTAAGTAGGATTGGAGTCCTTGGGGTTGATGCCTCGGAAATAGGAAGGATTGAAATCCTTGGGAGTTTTTTCTCCTAAGTCCAAGATTGGTGTCTTGGCGAAATAGAGTTGGTGCTCTAGAGGTTGGAGCCTCACCAAAGTCCAAGTTGGAGCTTGGCAACTGATTGTAACCATCTATATATTGTATCTATTTTACTGCATATTTTATATTAATAAAAGCATTTATTCTTGTTGTTCATCTTGTGTTCTGAATATTTATGTTTTAACTAGTAAAACAATAGTGAAAAAGAAACATTGATTCACCCCCCCTCTTAGTATTTCCAACAATAGGATGGGAGAAAGAAATTGTATTTTAGGGGTCATCATTGTTACCCCCTTCCATTTGTTTATTGGTTTTTGTTTTAAGATTTGGAAAGATCTCATATCTTTCTATACAGTGAAAATTTTGAGATCCAAATTTTAATTGGTTTATGTTTCAGAATATATGCCGTATAGAGTGGAGCAAGAGATTCAATCTTTAGAGGTTAATATTCTTCAACTTCAATTAAGGTACAACCAGTTCGGAACAAGCTTGATTTCGACCATGGATTTTTTGGTCAAATAGAGGGTGCATCTTCACTAGGTAAAAAATGAAATTTGTAGTCTTAGACAACAAATTGAAGAGATTTAGTAAGGCATGGACCAAGACACTACAATTATCTTCCTCTACTAGTTATGTTAGTAATAACATTGTGTTATTCCTTGACTTGAACGTTTCTACTCCTTCTAGGGAGCCAAGGCATGTGCATAGGCTAGATGAACATTATCTGCATAATTGGCTTCTATATAGGTTAACTTTTGCTTAATATTAGGCTTGCATTGAAGGATTTATACATATAAAAGTTATATCAGATTTTTTCACGAAAAATTAGGTTGGATGTAAAGGTAATACTCATCAACCACTATTACAATATTTTTACACTTTAATATATATATATATATATATAGATAGTAGATAGTTTCCGAAAAAAAAAAAAAATAAATAAATAAATTAAATAAATAAAAATAAAAAATAAATAATAAAATAATAAATAAATAAATAAAAATAAATAAAATAAAATAATAAAAAATAAAAATAAAAATATTTTAAAATATACTTAATTTCTTTTATATTTTTCAATTTTCAATTTAACTTTATTTATATTTTTATACATTTTACAAAATTTAATAAAATAACTAAATCATTTATTTGGACATAAAATTCAAACCACCGAATCAATATAATTAATCCACCAACGTAAACCCCCCCAAAAAAAGGAAGCTATATATATATGTTTCAATAATATTAAATATTTAATTAATATTGATAGATATGTTTATTTTGAAATAGGGTTTAAATAATTTCACTCTAATTATCAATAATTATTAAGTAAATAATAGGGATTTAATTTCCAAAAACTTATTTTAAAATAATTTTAACCATAATTACATATTAAAGATTGAGATTTATCTTAATAGTAGTTATGCTCTTTTTGTCCTTTTAATTAAATTGATTATTTAAAAAAATATCATATATTCTCGTGCCCACAAGAGTCGAGCACAATGATCAGCGCCATGACTTGTGGTTGACTGAGGTAGTCTACAATATTATTGGTGTTGCCCTTCTTGTACTTAATGTTCAAATGGAACTGTTGCAGGTATGTGGACCATTTCTGATAGCAATCATTCTGCAAATTCCCTTTTGTATGTATGAACTGTAGGGGTTGGTAGTCTATGTGGATGACTGTTTCCTTCCCTAGAATGTAATTCTTTCATTGTCGAAAAACCTTCACAATGGAATACATCTCTTTGTCATAGGTGGGATACTTTTGGACTTTGCCTGATAGTGTCTCGTTGTGGTAACCCACTAGATGCCCCTGCTAAGTAAGAACGACACCAATAGCATAGTTGGAGGCATCTATCTCAATCTCAAATGGTTGTTGCAAGTTTGGTAATGTAATCACTGGTGTAGAGAAGAGGTGATGCTTCAACTTGGAAAACACATGTTGTTGGGTTTCAAACCAAAATAAAATTCCTCTCGCTCCACCCTTTGGTGACATGAATTAAAGTACAAATGATATGCGAGAACCTGAACACGAACCTGCGGTAGAAATTGGCGAGACCTAGAAAGTTGTGAAGCTATGTTAGAGTGGTTGGGGATGGCCAATCCTGAATGACTTGTATCTTGGATGGGTCCACATGCACACCCTACTCATGAATGATGTAGCCTAGATATTGAACGTGGTTCATGCCAAAAGTGCATTTCTCCAAATTGGCACACAACTTGTGTTGTCGTAGGTTTGGAGGACCTGTCGAATATGGTGGAGGTGCTCTTCCCAACTCTAGCTGAAGATCAAGATGTCATCTAAATACATTACAATGAATGCATTGGTGAAGGATCGCAATATGTTGTCCATAATTCTCATGAAGGTTATAGGGGAATTTTTCAACCCGAAAGGCATGACCAACCATTCGAAAGGCTCTCCTTGGATTTGAAGGCAGTCTTCCATCAATTAGTGGGTTCGATGGGCACCTAGTGATACCCAAACTTCAAGTCAATCTTGCTTAAATATTTCCCCCCTTGAGCTAGTTCAGAAGGTCATCAATAAGTGGGATTGGGTACCTATTTCGAACAATGATCTTGTTTAGCGCCTGATAGTCAATACAGAATCTCCAAGTCCTATCGTTCTTTTGTACCAATACAATCGGGCTCCCATAGGGTGATGAGTTTGGCCTGATGTTCCCTTTCTACAACAACTCCTGAATCTGCCTCTTGATCTCATCATTCTCCATAACAAAGAATTAATAGATCTGTCCATTGGGTAGCGATGTGCCTGACATCAAATCGATGGAGTGCTTGACCTGACACTGCAGAGGTACCCCCATAGGTGAAGAGAAAATATCCATGTACTCCTCCGCAACCTTGTCCATCTATTTATGTTGCATGAAGGAGCCATGTCTGGAAGTCGTGGTCACAATATTCTTCTTTCCTTGAGGGCGAATCATAAGGAAAAAAAATTCCTAGTTTGTGAAATTATCTTACTGCATTTCTTTGCAATGATCAAAGAGATAGTAGTAGGCGGGGCTACCTCCGGTATCCTATACAACTTATTTCCCAAGGTAATAATCAGAAAGAGAGGTCTAGACTCATATAAAACATGCATCTTCCACAAGTATGGTTATCCTAATAATACATTACAAAATTCAAGAGGAGCAACATCACACAATACCTCATCCTTGAAGGGATTGATGCTGTAGGGAAGGCGACACTATTGGCTGACACAGAGATCTCATCCTTGGTGAAGCCACCCAATGGTGTACGACTAGGGTTGTGATGTAGTCGATAGGCCCAACCGCTTCACGACCTTTTCTAAAATGAGGTTCTTTTGGCTCCCGTTGTCGACAATGAACTGCATCAGAGAACCCTTCATATGAGTGGAAGAGGATTCCCCTTCCTTTGGATCTTCAGGCTCTTTCTTCTGGATCTTGGTGGTGGCCACAGTGGCACTAGGCTCCGTGTCAATGATCTGCTTACCTTTGTCATTCCCCTTGTTAGGTTCTGACTCAAAGTCAGAACATGCATCTAATTCAAAAGCCTTCAGCTCGACTACTAGTGATTGCCTGGCTGGACACTCACTTGTGTTCTGAGTGGAGGTCTTATGGAACTCACACCACTTTCCCGCGTCCTTCTTTCTCTTCGTGGTGTTGTTCTTTGCTTGCAACTTCGATGGGTTGTCTTGGGTCGCCCTACCTTGGTTTTTCCCTTTGATCTGTGGCTGGGGGGCGCCTTTCCCTTGCTTCGGATTTGCAAATCCAAAGTCTCTCTTATTCTGTTTAAACTTCCGCTCAATCTTAACAGCATATCGGTACGCTATGCCAAGTGAGGAGATGTCTAGAAACTCCATCGCGTCCTAGATGTACCAATGTAGACAGTCGCAGTACTTGAGTACCAAATGTCACTCAGAATCCTTGATACCCAACTTTGTAAGAAGGGTATAATTTTTTTTGTAAATTATGACACGTCTTGGTCCCTTCCCTGCCGCAACGTGGTCCACTTTATGTATTTATCCTCATATCTCTCGATAAGGTAGTATTTCTCCTTAATGACATCCCAGAACGAGGTCCAAGTGGATGTGATTGAGAATAGTGAGGGTCTAATTTCATCCTTCTTCTCGCTATAGGTTTCCCACCAGTCTTTCACATGGGCTATGACTTTGAGAAGTGCAAAAGTAATCTTTTTTCGGTAGGAAAAAATATGAACATAAGATTATCCTTCTAACATATTTAACCATTTATCTACAGTGTCTGCATCTATCTAACCTTCAAATATGGGGATGTCAAAGTTAACTTGTACCGTGAAGGGTGTGGCGCTTCCAGAGTGGCTATTGGAAGGAGATGTGTCACCTTTCGGTAGCCACTGAAGGATCTAAGCAAAGTTGTCCATCATTGCGTTCATTTGTTGCTTGAGAGCTTCTTCAAGCAAGATTTTGAAAGGATCTACTTCCCCCTCATATTTCTTCTCTTCCATCATGGGAGGTCTCAGGTGTTTAAGAGGCTGGTGTTGCAAAGGTTTGACCAATTCGACCCCTAACTCCTTATATCTTAGCCTATTTGGGGACATGCAAAGAAAAATAGAGAATAAGTAGATCGCTCTGATACCATTGATCCAAACTTAAACAAGAATGCAACAAATTACAAATATAACCATAAATACAGAGATGCAATAGAAATAACACTTATTTTCATTAATATCAAATACTGAAACAAACTTACAAATAGAATTGAAATAAACTAGCTTGGGCGACGGTAGCTTATCTCTGAGAAGAGATGTGGCAGCTACATGCCTTTGAACAGTGTTATAATGAGGTTAAATGGCCTATTTATTATTGAAAAACAAGGGAAAACCCTTAAAAACTACAACCCTAATCCCCAGAAATGGAACAACAAGCGTTTGTGGGCCTCATTGGGGTTAGTTGGGTAGCCAACTTCCTAAGGTCGTAACTTGGTCATATTATCTCTATTTTGTGCATATGATGCCTTGTTGGTAAGATATACCTAAGTATTATAGTATTTGTGGTGCTATGGACCTCAAAAAAATGTCATTTAGGGGGTCAAAACAACTCTGGAAGTTCAAGACACAAAAAACTGCTAAAAATAGTAAATGTTGCAATAAACAAGGAAACGAATGAAACCCACTGGAGGTCTAGGTGTAATAGGTGGGTGGCCACCAATATCCACTTGGATCATTGCTTTAATCCTTCTCTTGTTAAATTTTGTCTTCTGTAATTTTAATAATATTAAGACAAAATAGCAAGGAAGTAAATCTCTTTGCAAACAAGGTCACCACATTGGAACTTGGGACCCTGGTCATTAATGAGAGCATGGGTTTTTATCATATTCGATAATATTGATCCATCTAAGCAATGAGTATTGAAGAATGGTTAAACATATGTTAATGGAAATTGTAAAACACATGGATGACGGCTTGAGACAACAAATAGTTCAAATTTCAATGAGTAGAATCTATGTAGGCCTCTCGATTGTGGTTGGGTAACATTAAGTCATCTTGTTGTGACTTCACTTATTTTGGAATAAATTAGATAAGATGATTCATCTTGTGATGATAGATGGTGGTAAAGGATGACACACACCTCACATGCCTCCAATACCTTCAGGGCCTGGCATGGGAGTCAAACTAACCTGACTTCACATTTAGTGGGGGAGACATCACAATTTTAATCATGGACATGAATTCGCTCACATCATAGAAAAATTTGGAGTTATGTGGGAAGATGATAGGTAGGTGATGGGAAAATAATTCTAATAGTTACAACTATCAATCTCGTAAGGACATCTCGTATGGCATTGGATAGTGTAAGGAACCTTTGGAAAAGGGACTAGAAAGGCAAGGCAATGTATTTTAACCTCTCATCATATAAAATCATTTAGGTCAGTGTGAGAGAGGATATCAAATACTTTGTAGGAAAGTTAAGTATCCCAACCTCCTTGTGTGATAATTCTATAATGTTAAAAGGAAATTTCTGTATTTTGGACATTAACAACCAATTATTTCCCCTTAGTAAAAATCTTGTTGTTATTTCTCTTGATTGGAATGTTTATTGTATGGGAGAAAGAAATTGTATTTTAGGGGCCATCATTGTTTCCCCCTTCCATTTGTTTAATGGTGCTTATTTTATGCTTTGGAAAGATCTCGTGTCTTTCTATATTGTGGAAACTTCTGGGATCCAAACGTTAATTGGTTTATGTTTCACAATATATGTAGCATAGAGTGGAGCAAGAGTTTCAATCTTTAGAGGCTAAGATTCTTCAACTTTAATCAAGGTACAACCAATTGGCAACAAGCTTGATTTAGACCATAGATTTTTTGATGGAATAGAGGGCGCATCTTCATTAGGTAAAAAATGGAATTTGTAGTCTTCGACACCAAATTGAAGAGTTTTAGTAAGGCATGGAACAAGACACTACGATTCTCTCCCTCTACTGGTAACTATGTTCATAATAACAATGTGTTATTCCTTAGACATGAATGTTATTACTCATTCTAGGGAGCCAAGGTTGTGCATAAGCTAGATGAACATTATTTTCATAATTGGCTTCTATAGAGGTTAAATTTTGTTAAGTATTAAGCTTGCATTGAAGGATTTATACATATAAAACTGATACCATAACATAGTTGATTTCTTCGCGAAACATTAGGTTGGATGTAAAAGTAATACCCATTAACCTCTATTACAATATTTTTTTGCTTTCATAGTTAATTATATATATAATTCCGGAAAAAACTTAAATATTTAAAAATATATTTAATTTTTTTTTATATTTTTCAATTTAAAATTTAACTTTATTTATATTTTATACATTTACAAAATTTAATAAAATACTAAATCATAGATTTAGACATAAAATTCAAACTACTCAATCAATATAATTAATCTACCAACCTAAATAAATAAATAAGTAGCGATACATATGTTTCAATAATATTAAATTTATTATTATTAATAAATATTGTTTATTTTTAAAATAAGATTTAAAGAATAAAAAAAATAATCTAATTAAATTTTTTTATATAATATACTTAATTTTATATATTATTTTTTTTTAAATTAATAATATTTTTTTTTAATATAATAATAAAATTAATTTTAATATGATATATTTATTTATATATTAATTTTTTTTAAATAAATAATAAATTTTTTTATAATTAATAATAATAAATTAATTTAAAATAAAATTATAGCTTAATTAATTTTTATGATTTTTAAATTTTAACAATATAAATATTTTCATGCTTTTCCTAAATTAATACTTGTGTATTTACTAATCATTGCACTATTTGTGTGCACTAACATTCAAATCGCTCAATCAACATAAATCATCCACCGAACTTAAAAATATCATACATATAAAGTTATACCATAACATTGTAGTTACATATATGAAAATATTTTTATAAATAATTCACTAAAACATGAGAAATATTTTTTAATTTAATAAATTGCAATTTTAATTTTTTATTCTTTTTGTAATTTATTTTATTGACATTTATCTCTTATACGATTGGTTATTAATTTGGACATGTTACTGCCTATTGTTTTAAAGAATGAGCCAAGAGTATACGGGTCACATCAATTTTTGTTTTGGTTTTTATTAGATTCCATAATTATTTAAGCGAATAATACATGGGTCACATCAAATTTTGCTTTTGTTTTATTACATTCCATAATTAAGTGAGTCACACATCATATAATTAGGGGATTTATACATTTCTTTGTTAAAATGGTTGCAAATATGTTTCTATTATTAATAAAAAAATTATTTAATTTATAATTAACATGAAAAATGTCTAATAATTTTGAAAGCTAATTTGTAATCTCCATAATAAATAACTTCTTTATATTTTTAACTTTATATGTTTATCGTCACTGAGTATGTTTATTAAATAATAAATGTTTATTAAATAATAATTTTCAACATCCTTAAACAAATTAAAACCAATCATATTCCAAAGATACATTTTACAACTACATTTACAAAGTTTAATTGCTAATATTTTTAATATATCACAATAATCAAATAGTTTCCTTAATTTAAAAAAAAAACATATATTAACTACTACATAACACTTGTTTATTTCACATAGTAACTCTTTAGCTATTACCAATCAATATAATTAGAGCTATTACCAATCAATATAAACTAATGAAAGACAAAAAACTTTTTCTTTTACTGTAAGAAGATGAATACATTTTGAGTTTTTTTTATCACAACCAATATTTAGACTAAAAGAGATGGATAGTGAACTAAAAAGGTTAGGTACATAGAACTAAACATTAAAGCTAGCCAAAAAAACACATCATTGACTTTTTCATTCTTCTGCGGAGGCATACATAAGCTTGGGAATCATCGATCAGCTTTGATCCAGATGGCTCCCAACTTTGCAAAGATAGTTGCTAGCTCAGTTCCGTCCACCTCTAGGGGACAAGCTCCTGCCCATATCGTCACTGGAGCCCTAGCTCCCTCTATCCAAGTGGTCCAGGCCTCACTCGATGAGGCTTTGAAGTTTTCTGAAAGTGCCCTAATCTGCCAATTCAATGGTTTTCGGCCACGGATGACAACTCTCCATAGTTGGATCTCGAAGGTATGGAAGCCTATCATTTATGATGTAATTAATATCTACCCCTATGCTAGGAGTTTCTTTATAGTAGATTTTGAAAACCCTTAAAGCAGACAATGTATTCTACATTCTGGCCCTTAGTTTTGGGAAAACTCGGGCCTATTCATGAAGCCATGGAACCCATCATTCAATCCCTCAACAACAGTCATAACCTCAACACTAGTTTGGGTGAGATTGCCAAACCTACCCTTGCATCTCCGAAATATCTCCTCACTAAAAGCCATTATAAATGCAATTGGAAAATTTTACTCCATGTGCCCAGAAACAGAGGAATATGCCAGAACCACCTATGCATGCATCTATGTGGAAATGGACTTCAGCACCAGATTCCCAACTAAAATAAACTTAACAAGTAAAGACTATGTGTGGAACCAGAAACTTGATTATGAAAGTGTCCTCTTCAGATGCTGATCCTGCTTTGAAACAAACCATCTAGCGAAAAATTGCCCAAAAGCCTCCAAGAAAAATTCTGCTAGAAAGAATCAACACATATCTACATGGTGGGAAGGAGCACAAAAAGAACATTATACTGTCATCAAGGAATAATACTCTCTAGAAAACTGTAAATCGCAAAAAATCAAGCACGAAAGAAACAACTCTCAAGACAAGCAGGGGGAAAGCCCCGTCCAACAAAAAAAAAAAAAAAATAAATAAATAGAATAAATAAATAATAAATAAATAAATAAACCAAAATTCGACTTCTTCAAAAGGATGAACACAACAGATTGCGAAGCTAAGACACCAATGTCCCAAGAACCAAAAAAGATGAAGAATATGCAAGATAAAGGAAGTTGGAAGACAGTAGAGGAAAAAAAAGAAAGCTACAACACAAATCTCACCAAAAAAACGAGAAACCAAACAATTAAGAACTAAGAAAATTATAAGTCCAATAAACCCATTTGGTCTTAGTGGCGTTAACCAACACCGCCACCACCATCATCAAAAACAATGTATACTAAAAAACTGTAACGAAACAACATCACACATTACACATGTACTCTCTATTTTATTTTTTTTAATAAAAAACTTTTTCTTTATATTAAAAAAAAATTAACCATCAATAGAAATCATCCACCAACTTAAATTAAAAATTTTATACCTATAAAGTTCAATAATAAATCATCCACCAAACTTAAATATTATACCTATAAAGTTTCAATAATATTAGATATTAAAGGGGACAAATACATGGAAAGAACTTTACAAAGCAGACCATTTTAATTTAGTTTAATATATTTATTTATTTTAACACATTAACTAGCGCGAAGGCAATTGTTTGTGACATTCTGGAGAATGCAGTAAGGATCGAACCTGTTATCCCTCGCCAGTCAATTATGGATCCTCTCCCTCTTCTTTATGACGGCCTGCAGAGGGTATTTCATAACCGTAGTGAATTCCTGCGTCTCGGACAGATCAACCGTCTCCCCCGGCTTGCATTCCCATGTGAATTCCTGAACAAGTCGCGCAACGATGATATTTAAATGGAGCATAGCCATTCCTAAACCCGGACAAACCCTCCGCCCTGCGCCAAATGGCATCATCTTTATCTCCTTCGTCCCTGTCAAATCCACTTCCACGCCTTCATCAACAAAACGCTCTGGCTTGAATTCCGACGGGCTCGGCCACACTGCGGGATCCATCCCTATGCCCGCCACGTAGAAATTGATGGATGCGTCAGCGGGGACCTTGTATCCGGCAAGTTCGCAGGGTCTGGTGACGGCGTGGCTGAGGACAAAGTGCGCGGCAGGGTGCCGTCTCAGGGTTTCCTTCACCACGGCATCGAGATAAGGCATCCGCTGCAGGTCTTTTTCCTCCGCCACTTTCCCCTTGCCAGTGACGCCGGCGATCTCGTCGTATAATCTCGTCTGTATGTCTTGACGGATCACCAGATTCGCCATCAACCACTGCAGAGACGTCGTGGTCGTGTCCGTGCCGCCGGTGATGAATTCAAAGGAGAGAGTAACGAGTTCGTCGTCGTTGAGGCTGCGGCCGCCGTCCACTCTCAGATTGAACAGCGTGTCCACGTACGCACCGCCGGCCGGAGGGGTCGCATCACGGCGCTGGTTTATGAGGGCGAGCACGGTTTTTTGTTGCCTACGACGGATCTCCTCCCTCCGCGCCCGTCGCCGCCGGTCGAAGAACCCCAGAATGGGTATGGCTTCGTCCAGACCTCCGCCGTTGAGGAGGACCTCTCGCGTGACGTCCTGCATGGATATCACCGTCTCCTCGTCCGGTTTGCTGCCGAAGCACATCCACAGGAGGATACAGAAGACCGCGTTTCGAAAATGCTCCACCACGCTAACCACTCCCCCGTTGCGAGCCGCTTCGTTTTTCAGGTTTTCCACCAGGCGACCGATGCCCCATTCCCTCACCTCCCCGAAGGCCTTCATCGCCGAAGGGCTCAGGGCTTCGCTAACCAAATTCCTGCGAAGGCTCCGCCACAGTGGGCCGTATGGGGCCGAACTGATGCTGTGCTGGTTGCTGGTGAAGATTTTCTGCATGCCGCGGGCAGGCGGGCGGTCAGAGAAGAGGGAGCCCTTCTGTATGAGTGCCTCGTGGGCAAGCTCGCGGCTGGCGATCATCAGCAGAGGGCGGGGACCGACCCACATAGTGAATATTGTGCCGTATCTCTCATGGAATTTCTTCACTGAGCCGTTGAAGGCATCTCTCGCAAATCCGATCTGGAGGAGATTCCCTACAATCGGCCATGTCGGGGGGCCTGGGGGCAGGTTCTTGCAGCGCCAGATCCTCCAGAGAACCAGTCGGAGGAAGATGAAGGATATTATGAGAAGCAGAACAGCCTGGAAAAACGAATTGAGTCGAAGCAGAATCGCCATGGAAATTCAAATACAAGGGTTTCGTGCAATGTCTGAAATGCGCAGGGTTTTACAACTTTAGCATGACGGAACTCCAAAATGTTTCGTGTCCGCCGGCTTATCACTACAAATAATTGACTTATTCTCGTCCTTACAACACATTTAACGAGTTATGGCGTCATGCATTCGCTATTACACCAATTAAAACGAAGAGGAGGGTGCATTGTGTGAACCACTAGCACGCAAAGTAGTAATCACAATTTTCAGCGTGGATATATCACCTTTTCCGAATCATTGAATGGATAAATATAATATTGTTGGCTGTGTATATTTTATGCGATAATGTTGATATTAAGCCAAATGGAAATCATTCATTTTATTATTTATTTCACACTGTTAAAATTGATTAATTTTTTATTTTTATTTTTATTTTATATATAGTTGTTTATTTATGGAAATTTACTTAAGAAATTTTCAATTTAAATAAATAAATTTTATAAATAAAAGTTTTCCCGTTAATAAAAACTAGTGTAATTATATAAATTAAATGGCTACTAAATTTTAATAAACATTAATCTATAATAAATATAAAATTAATTAATATATAAGTTAAAAATGGAATATTCATTCTCATTAATAAAAGCTAGTTATTATTTGAACCTTGGTGGAAAAGATGGTCATTTCTCCCAATCACACTAAATAAATCTAATTGGTAAAATATAATAAAATAATAGAAATCACAAAAAATCTTTCAATATCCACCACAAACTAAAAACTTCACTTTCCCTTTTTTTTAATTAAGCTAGAATTTTTATATTAACCAAGAAAATATTTAAAGTACATGCTTTGGATAAAATATTTCAACCTCTATAATAAGTAACATAAAAGATTTCAACCTTCATATAACATAAATTTATAACTTTATAAAGAGAAATACATTAATGGAAACTTGCAATTTCTTCAAATCTTAATATGGAGTTGATATGTGATCCCATGTATTTATGTTTTTACTTTGAAATATGAGGGGGATGTATATCAAGTTCAAGGGGTAGAGTATGTACATCTATGTAGACTTTAGCAATCAAATAGTGCCCACACAAACAAGAGGTCTCACACACCAATTTGATGTTTTGCTTGATGTGGACCTTGAAAATATAGATTATTATTGCTATTGTTAAAAATTACTAATAACAATTTTTTTTAATGTGCACAATGTACATAATAACTAAAATATTTTGATCACCATCTTGAGTAAAAAAAATTAATGTCAATTATGTGTTAGAAATTGTAATTACTCCCACATGTGGAGTTGGCTAAACATAGAGAGTCCGCACTGAGTGATTGAGTTATTGGCTATTTGAGTGTTGAGTCAAGTCAAGTGATAGACGACTTTTAGTGTGTGGTTGCATGTGGATGCATGTCAAGGTATTTTAGTCAAATAGCTAGTTGAGAAAGATTAAATACCCTTCACTGAGTTCATTGTAAGAATCATATTTTGTGTGATCAATAAACGCGCTGTAGCTAGTGTGTTTTGTGTATAAATTTATGCTTTGTATCCTCTGTTTTTCCAATAAATTAGCATCAAAGCAAAGTTATACCAAGAAAATAAAAACGGATTAGCAGCGATCCTTGTGAAATGAGAAATATATTTATTCACATAATATTTTAGCATTAGCACATGCTACAGTTATACACAGGGCGTTCAGTCTCACCAGATAGCGACGTTACTCGTGGTGGACTTACACCGGCATGGACGCGGTTTCTATGAAGTTTTAAAACGTTAAGCACTAACGTTGATCACTTGTTCGTGTAGAGCGTTAATCGCATGCAATCCTCACGAGACGAAAGGTTTTAAAATTCGAAGTCAATTTTACATATAACCTCAAGACTATAGCGTGAAGGTTTTTTTATTGGAGCACGACATGAGTTCAAGTCCAAGGCGCGGGAAAGCAATCACCGTATGGTCAACAGTCACGGGAAGCTTTTTAAAGCGCTGGGGAAGCTTTGAAGTTTTATAAGGTTTAAAGGTTTTGGAAGGATATATTCGCAAGGGTTAATTAATTTTTTATTTTTTTTAAGTATAGTTTGAAAAAAATAAAAGGCTTTAAAAAGTTTATAAAAGGATTTATCAAAATTCAGAGGTTAAGAAAAGAGTTTTTGGAAAAGTGCACGGATAAAGAAGTTTTCTTGGAGATTTTTTAAGCTATTTTTTTTATTGAAAGAAAATCAAATAAAGAAAAAGAATTGAGAGTTTTGTAAAGTCAGTTTATTTATAAAATTATCTGTTTTTTGTCAAGCATGACAGTGTTTTGGGTAAAGATTGTGATTTATAGGGTGTATATTGAAAATTATATTTTTTTGGGAGACTATATGGAAGATAGCCTCATGTAATCAACAAAACAGCTATAAGAAAAGGAAAGACCGTAATCATGGGTCGCAAAGCGCAACTAAAGCATATTAAAAGAAGAAATCGAAAAGAAGAGGAAAATATCATTGCCATGGCTAAAGAGGTTCAGCCCACAACTGAGGAACTGAGAAGTCTAGCAGAAGACAAAGAAGAAATCGAGCGTAGCTTTGATGAGCTACCACCTCCTATGTTTAGAAGTGAATATTTTGATTTTTGGGTTATCAAGATGCTAACTTTTCTTAGAGCTAAAAAGTTAATTGATTATGAATTTAATAACCCATATGATGCAGTATGTGATGTTTTAGCATTGAATTTTATAAAATATGCATTGGCTGAGAAGTGTTTGTGCAAGGTAGCAGAAGCTACAACTTCCAAGGAAGCATGAAAGATCTTGGAAGCAGAGTGTGTCACAAAGAAGAGTGACATGCAACAACAGGTATTGTCACAACCAAAGAAGTTAGCAACAAATCTGAGAGTATATGAGCAACTCTGAGAGGAAAACAGAGCTTGGAGAACCCCACTCAAAAGTGGATGATGGTTGTGAAGACCATAAAATTGAAACCCATTATACAAGCATGCATATGGATAAAGAAGAAGCAACAAAAATTGGAGAGAGAGAAGTTGAAGCCTCTATTTGTGAAGCAGAGCAAGAGCATATTAATGCTTAAGGAATCCATTTTAACATGGATGACACAGATGATGGTGAATCCCAGTATGACAAAACACATGTGGATAATTATTGCAAAGTGATATGTCAATTGGTGAATCCAATTGCAGCTGATGGATTTGGTAAAGTTGAAATTGTCAATGAAATTGACAATGAGCACATGCATGCTTGGATATCCCACCATAGTGTGGATGAACATTATGTTGATGATATGTGTGATTTCTTTTTTGAAACAGGCGTTGATTGTGGCAATATGATAAGCACCATGTTTGATGAAGCATTGAAGGGTGACGCTACCACTGTAGCAACAAGATATGAAGCAGTTGGAACTACTCATGAAACGATATGTCATCTAGCAACAATTGATGATCAAGAACAAGATAAAGTGATTGAAGAGTTTTTGATGAGAATATCCACTAACATAAAAGTGGAAGACAACCTCTATGCAGTTAAAAAGAAGGCAAATGTAGATCAAGAAGCTCTCACTGAAGAGAGTCATATGAAATATTTTTCAACATTGTTTTTTAATATGAAAGTGTTCAAAATAGCATGGGAGCAGAAGTTGAAAGCAAGGTTGTTAATAAATTTGATGCAAATTTGAAGCTCATTGAAGAATGGATTTAGAAACCAATAGAACAAATTGATGCGAGTCTTAAAAAAAATTGCTAAGAAAGAAATGGTGAATAATGATCTTGAGTGTGTAGATTATAGGAAAAAATAAACAATACCTGATGATGAAAGTGAAAATCATGATATGGATGTTTTTGAAGACAAAGATGAATGCATTGAAACCAAGTTTTTAGCAATGGAGTGAAGAAGAGATAAGATTCTACTATCAAGAAACGTGGCAAAAAGAAAGTCAGGGGTATGAAGCGCAAGAAGCAAAGCAAAGAAGACAATTTGAAGATACGATGTTATAGCATCAATCCATAGTTGAACAAATATTTGGAGAGGAAGGTGTAGAAAACATGATCCAATTGTTTTTCAGAACAATTTCAAAACAAGTCAAAGAACAATTGCAGCAGCACTAAGTGAATAAAGCCCACAGCAAGAAAGTTCAACAGAGAATGAAGCAATTTTGAGGATACAGAATATGGAAGCCATGAAAAAAAAATTAAAATAAAAATAAATCTTGAGTCATTGTAAGCCTAGCTAAGACATGGACCAACGAGCATGTTTATGTGATAGTGAAGTCATGCTAAGTCATACGATTGTAATTAAGGGGGAGTGTTAGAAATTTTAATTATTCCTGCATGTGAAGTTGGCTAAACATATAGAGTCAGTGAACTGAGTGATTGAGTATTTGAGTGCTGAGTCAAGTCAAGTGATAAACTAATTTTAGTCTGTGGTTACATGTGAAGGTATTTTAGGCAAATAGCTAGTTGAAAAAGGTTAAATACCCTTCACCGGATCCAATGTAAGAATCATGTTTTGTGTGATTAATAGAAGAGCTGCAACTAGTGTGTTTTGTGTATAAATTTATGCTTTGTATCCTTAGCTTTTCCAACATTATATATATAATAAAAAAATTGTTAAGAGAAATCAAATCTCTTGAAATATAAACATGTTTTCAAATTTTTAAATCTAAAAAATATTTGCACTTCAAAATATTTAATCTCTCTTGACACTTGAAAAATTCAAAATTAACATAAATCTATGTTAATTATTATAATATATATATATATATATATATATATATATATATAATATTATAAAATCATACTAGCTTTAAAACCTGTGTAAATCCTCTTACAGGTCGTCGAATTTTGACCGTTCAGGTTTCTACAGACAACCTTAAAGTAGGATCGTGAGGTGCTTTCATGATGGAGAAATTAGGTATTATTTGATGAAAATTCCTGTAGAATTTTTGGTGTGTAAGGTTTTTTTGATACGTAAGAATTTATTTTTGTTTATTGAAAAAATAAATAATTAAATAATAAATTAAAAAAATTATATTAATATATATATTATTATATATATATATATATATAAACTTAAAAAAAAATAATTATTATATATATATATATATATAGATAAATAAAAAAAATAATAATTTAACAATCATAAACCTTTATGCATCTCATTTTATAGTTTAAAATTTTACGAATGCAATGCAACAGGTAGGATAGCATCACACAGGGAACACTATCGTGCATCTATTTGATTTGTTTAGTACCAATCAAAGTGGAAATAGATTTTATTATTACTTAAAATTAATAAATATTATTTGAAATTATACAGTTTTATTATTAATATTATGTATTTAGATTTATTTTAATTTTAATATTTAAAAAGATTAAATTTGAGAGTTGCAAATTTTGCTTTACTGTAAAAATTGAAGAAAATTCTGTATTTGAGAGATTTGATTATTTTATTTGTCTAATAAATCCAA
>APFE030013293.1:3884-14314 GCA_000404065.3 Pinus taeda
CTTCTCCAATGAATTAGGTTCCCAAAGGCGAACCTATTTTGATGTTATCCTTTAAAGTCCCTGTAACACATCAATCCTATGCTCCTCTAGAATATCATATTACCTTATATTCAATTTTTGGAAGTCCTCAATGTGCTCCACCATTGAACCCTTTTGTTTGATATTTATCAATTGGCTAAAGAAGGTGTTTATCTTTGTATCCTCATAATGTGCTATCATTTCCTCCATTAAAATTGACCAAGTGACAATTTTTTTACGAGAGCAAAGCCATCAATACCATACAAACTGATTAGGTTCCAAATGTAAAGCTGCAATGTGTACCTTTTATGTGTTTTTCACATTATGGAGATCAAAATATTGTTCCATCTGTAGTATCCATGTTACGGGATAATTGCCATTAAACTTCCTCATATCAATATTTGGAATGTGGCAGGTGTTAATTCCAATGTTAGAGTCTATGAAATCATGATTAACATTTCTCTTGTTCTCATCATGAGTTTCCTCTACAACGTTTTCGTCATTAGGAAGCCCTTATTGTAGAAAATTTGTCAAACCTTCCACGTCTTTCTTCAAATATTCAATGTTGTCATTCTTCAAATCATGATTAACATTTGTTTTGTTCTCATCATGAGTTTCCTCTACTACCTTTTCGCCATTAGGAAGCCTTTCTTGTAGCAACTTTTTCAAACCTTCCTTCCAACCTTCCATGTATTTATTAAAATCTTCAATGTTGTCTTCATATCATTGATGTCATTCTTCAAACCATCCATCTTAGCTTCTGTTACTTTTTGTGAGAGAAAAAAATTTTGCACTTGGTCTCGTAATTTTGATACATCATGTTGCATTTGTTTCTTTTATTAATTTGTCATAGTAGAGATTTCGGGTTGATTACTAGATGTTTCCATTTTATTTCTTCAAGGAATCAACTAACGTTAATTTTCTTCCCTATGCCATTTTAATCAGTTCAAACTAATTTTCCAAACAAAACTTGTGGAAATTCTTAAAAATACTACACACATTTTTTCACTTTGTAGGAGCTCAATATTTAATCTATTGTATCTCTGTAATTTTAGATTTCCAAGGTCTGAAATTTTGTCCTATGGTAGCCCTCCAAGTCCCCCTTCCAACACCACAATTCTAATCAAGATTGGATTTTCGAAGAAAGAGTTATGCCCAATCTCCCACAATGACCTAATTATAGATTGGTTCAGTAGAGCAAAATTGTATGAAGTTCCACATGACATTGTTTCAACCTTATGCCCTAAAAACTATATCCAAAAAACTACAGTCCATCCTATTTCTCTCACTTTTTACAAAATTTGAATTTGATGCTCAAAGAGAAAGTTATGATGGTTTTTCAAGGCCACATGTTTGAGATGGAATTCGGGAACCTGAAAAAAAACCTAACTTCCTTCATTCATATGTCCTCTAATATAGCGAGAAACAGTCTGAAATTTGTCTGTGACTTTCATCGCGATTTCTTCTCAAATGAGTTTTTTTTTTTAGCTTCTGAAGCTTCGTATACAATACGTTATAGAAAAAACTTCATGATGAGATTTTTGAAGTAGCGAAACTCTAGAATCCAAAGCTCTAATACCAAATTTTATGAAACCAACTCACAAAATAGAAGAAAAGATAGATCAACGACTTCAATTAGCCTCTTAGAGGGGCAAACCTCCTTTACATTACACAAATGAATAATTCTTCAATGATTCAAATGAAAAAACCTTCTTACTATATATAGGAGTCTAAGGGGTCACAATATAATCAGAGCCAACATAACAATAATAATATAAGGGCACAATAATAACAATAGTGGGCTTCTATGGGGCGCAATAATAACAATATGGGGACAACAGGGGCACAACAATAACATTAACGGGCTAAAATGACAATAGTAATGGGGGAATCAATAGTATTATAGGGACCTAACACTATGGATAGATTTTTGTGGGACTTTTTAACCTTGTTTCCATCTTCCCCCATAATGTAGTCCAAAATTCACTAAGAAATTCCATTTCCTTGTCGAATATGATGTTCTTTGGTATCCCAAAGTGCACCCTAACCTATCTAATGAACGTGTTTGTTGATTCTTTCACATTGATGGTATTTTTATAAGGCATAAGAATGTAGATCTTGGTGAACCTATCAAATACCACAAAAAGGTAGTCATGTCCCTTCCTGGTTGTTAGTAAACCTCCCACAAATTCCATAAAATTGATTTCTCAAGGACAAGTTGGTGCACGTAAGGGATAATATAGACCCTATTTCTTATTATTAGGCTTGTTGGTACAATAAATCGTGCATCCTCTTATAAACCTAGCTACCTCTTCTTGCATCCTAGGCCAATACACATACCTCTGTAAGTTGGCAATTTTCTTCCCTACACCAAAGTGCCTTGCAACCTTAGAGGTGATCCTCTCTAATCAACTGCAGTTACTCGCATTTATGAACATATAACTTATCTAGCCTATATAGTAACCCCTTCTTGAGATGGAATTGAATTATGTTGTCACCATCGTGGCCTTAAAAGAATGTCATCTAGCTATTTTGTGCTACCCTTATTGTACTTGATCACTAAATGAAACTATTGAAAAACCCCATTGCAACGGCCCCGGGTTGATTTTCTATATAAATGGAAGGACATTATAAAGGAAAAAATAATACCAAGGTCATGGGACACATATTCCAAGTTGAATAGAGGGAAAATCAATAAAGTGGATATCACTTGTGGTTAATTAATGGCTATGGAAATTGGCATTGGCATTTGCAAAAAGAAAAAGGAAATAAATGGAAATTTAATAAAAGAAAGAAAGGAAATTAGGATAAAAGTAATATGAAGAGATAATAATATGCATACAAGGGAAAGTTGAGAGAAAATAAAGGAAAATTCAAGAAAAGAGGAAAAGGAAAGGAAGAGACCCCAGACATCAATGATAAAAATTCATCTTAGAAACAATTGAAACCTTTTGATCAGTTTCATTTTTGGGCAGCTTTAGTTTTTCAAGGAAGAAATCATACTCCAAGAGGGAGAGAATAAGCAAGGGAGAAAGCAAGCAAAGGAAAGAGGGGAGTGCAAGGAGAAGATTGGAAGAGTAGCTGTAGTAGGAATATTTTTCAAGTAACATGTTGCACGTGTGTTTTCCTTGTTGGGATTTGAATACATGGTGCATTAATTTGGTTTACATGATTACTTGGTTTTCATTGGCATATTTTTTTCCTAAATTGATAGTGGTTACAGGCTTACCTTTCCATTTCCTGAATAGTCATGGTGTGATGGGATTCATTCTTCATTGATATTTGGATTGTCGGAAGATTTTGGATCTAGATGAGGTGGTCTTAGGAAAATCCCAAGGGTTGGGGGTGGATATGGTTTTCGCAGAGAAATCCTTGACAGGTGGGTGGAGACAAGAAAATTCCTCTAAGTATGGTGAAGAAATTCTTAGGCATCCAAGCTTGTGTTGATTTGGTGATTTCTGGACTGGTAGGTGAAATCATTGTGGTTGAGGGTTGAAGTGGTTTAGCCTATGGATTCCCTAGTTGGTTTTGTTTGTTTATTCCACGAGATCCCACAAACATGCTTGGAATATGGCACAAGGGTGATTGGATCAAAGAGAGATTTGGTTCAGCCCAGTCTATGGTTGGGTGGCACGTGGAAGTCCCTGACTTGATTGGGATTTGCATATGTTATTATGTGTTGATTCTTATTGAGGTTAATGAGAACAAGTTATGATTTTATGTATGATTTTATGATTGGTTTTTCATGATTTTAATCTGGTTAAATTCTAGGTACATAAATGCTATATTTCTCATAATATTATGTGCTCTAGTTACGAATCCATTCCATGGTTTGATGGGCTATTATTTATCTTGTATGAATGCATCAGTTAATGTGTTGTATTGCAGTTACTAATAGAGGGAAGTGAGCCTTCTTGATGATTCTATGATGAACTTAATGAACTCATGCATTCATGACCTACAATTAACTTGTCAACTAAGTGTTTGTCTAAATGATTTTCATGTATTTGATAAGTCTGATTAGGACTAAGGCCAAGAACAGTAAATGAATACTATTTGTAGGTTAATGATAGAGTTTTGGAATATTATAGGTAGTTTTGAGTAGTTGGCCTGGAGCTAGCCTTGAAAATCCATAACAAGGCTTCTGGTCACAGTTTCTTAACTAATAATTTTTTAGTTTTAGGCACACAAAGGACATTATTTGCGTGTGGTTGGAGCCTTATAGCCGCATGTACATCTTGTCATGCATGTAGATAGCGTGTGAGGAGATTCAAAAAGGTAGTTCCAGTCTAGGAAAACTTGATCAGTAGATGGTGCTTGACATTTGTGTGTTCTGGTGTTCGTGGTGGTTGTAGTAAAGATTAGAGGTAGTAGGCCCCAAGTCCATAACTAGAACTTGGATTTTGGGTCATTCATAGTAACTCTCATCTCATGTTTACCATGGAAAGCTTATAAAGGTGGGTAAATATGGGGTGGGTTGGTTACAGGGTGGTGTCAAAGTAGTTTTGTTCCCTGTAAACCTTTCTCTGGTACCAGTGTTATAGAGTGGTATCAAATCAAGGTTTACAGTGTTGGACCTTGGGGTGAATGCAAATGGTTATGGTTCACGTATGCAATTATTGTTTCAGTTTTGTATTGTCATCTTGATTCATGCATAATGTTGATATGCTCTTTCTATTATTATAGATTGTGCTAATATGGATTGACTTATGCAGATGTAATAGCTCCCCTTGAGATACATTGAGATATAATCTTTATTATGTCTTCTATTTTGTTTATCTAACATGGTATGTTTGTAGGAAAAGCAAGGACAAAATATGAAGAGTGAGAAGGTGGATTATACTTCATATGACTCCCTGTACAGACCCAAAGTGAAATTAGTGGAGTGGGAAAAGTCAGTTGAGAAGCAAGGAGAGGAATATTCTCCTAATCTAGAAAATACATTGAGGAGTCTAAGGGAAAAGATTAGAAGATGTAAGGTGGATAATAATTGGTTGATTGAGGCAAAATAAATACTTTCAAAGGCTCAAGAAAAGAAAGTTGAATTCAATGCATTGATTCTTCGAAGCCTTTCAGACTTACAGAACCAGGGACAATTGGGGTTCAATCATGGAGATTGGGAGGAGCAGAAGACTAATGGGGTGGATGGAAGAAGGTATCAGAGAAGGTACATGATGGATAGTTATGATATAGTGAAGAGTGGAAGACTCTTAGATACACCTGATAAGAGGACTGGTACGCATGGGTTTTATTCTATCTCTTCTTCCAGGTGATAGCATCGCCATCACCGCCAGCATCATGGGAGGAGAGAGTAAATTCTAAAGGAATTTAAGACAGCCAAGCCTCCTAATTTCAATGGACAAATGAAGAAATCAAAAGATGAAAAAACATGGCTACTTGGAATGTAGAAATTTTTTAGATTGCATGATTACTCATAGAATATGAAAGTTAATATAACCACCTTCAATCTCAAGGGAAATGTAGATATATGGTGGGAATATAATAAGAAATTGAGAGGAATCAGAGAATAGAAGATTACTTGGGATGAGTTTGAAAGACTCTTCATGAAAAAGTACATGTATAAGAGATATTATGATAGAAAGGCCACAGATTTTTATGAGCTCGGGATGGGTTCTATGACAGATGAAGAGTACACAACCAAATTTCTAGAATTCTTGAGGTATGTTCCCTATTGGGATGGGGTCCCCTGGGCCAGTTTTAGGGCAAAAGCCCAAATTTTGATGTAAAAAGATGTAAAGTCTCCACAAATTGTGGACATGGAGTGTGAAGTTAGTTAAGAGTCAAAAAGGGTTTTTACCCTCAGTCATGTAAACTTGAGTCAGCTTTTGGAGATCTACCCATGGTCCACGGACCATGGGATTGTATAAATAGGTGTGCCTAAGGCAGATAGATGGAGATAGAAGTCTTTTGACTATGGGTGCGACAAAAGGAGTCTAGAGGGTTAGCGCATGAAAGTAAGAGGAAAGGCTTAGCAACTGAGTGTGCAAAAGGCCTAGAGTAGTGTCTATAGCTGAGTGCACAAACCCTTGCAGCTAAGTGCGCAGGGAAGTATTGAGTCTGTAAACCTATATTGAAGATCAATAAAGAAGATTGTTGCATAAATTCCTTTGTTTTATATCTTTAATTATGTCATGTGTGATTTTCATATATGTTGTGATAAAATGATGTCTTTATAAAATAATGATGCAGTGATGCGTGAAGTTACTTGATCCATCTTATCATCTGAACATAATTAATGTTAAGTGATTACGCGAATATCATAACGCTTTCTGTTAAAGTTATCGAACATTTAGGTAGATCTGAGTAAATATTGATCTAAGGGTAGTCTATGGTGCACGTAAGTAGCTAATTTTCCTATTCAGGATCCACAAACCCAGTCATAGGGCTTCGCGGAGGTCTAGAGGTCGATTGAGGGGAGTTACAATGTTGAGCCTTAAGGGCTTAGAAATATGTGCAAAGGAAGATCTAGGTCATAGAAATACATCCCACTAATCTCTGGGTGTGGAAACGTGGTTCCAGCATCCCCCCATACTGCTTTGGGTGAGACTTCAGTCCACACTACGCAGATTGATACTGAAAGGGCCAATAGTATAGGGATTTGTTTGGCGCAACTAAATCTGAACCTGGGTCAGGACCCACTAAGCCAACAAATGGTTTCGTTTCTGATACCAAGATCTACATAAAGATATATGTGACATCACATCACTAGAATCTGACCAAGAAGGAAATTGAGAAGTGGTTGGATAGAAAGATCCACGAATTCATAGCACAAGAAAATAGGAATCTACGCCTGACAAAATAACAGTGGTTGGGCAGATATTTGTACAGAGAAATCCATGAAATTTTATTATGTACCTTCCCAATTGAACTATATGAGTGGATAGCTAAATTGGAAAATAGCCAAGGAAGGTGGAGGCTTGACGGTCCAATAGTGTGGACTCTGAAGCTAGTGCGGAGGTTGGAAGCCTCTGAAGATAAGATCGCACGCGTTGTTGACCATTGGCTTGATTATGTTATAAGAGAATTTGTTACAAAGTTCGCGATTGACACCTCAATCAATTACAGTGAAGCAGAGGGACGCTTCTTCAAGGGACCACGAGGTAATTATTTGAGGTCTTTGAATACCTGGATTAAGATGCTCTTTTGTAAAAAACTGGTTATTCCATTGCCTTAATGTTTGGATCTACGTGATGTGGACGGAGCTTTAGAAACAAAGAAAAAGAAGGTCATGAATATAGCTCGTTGATTGGACCTCCTTCAAGTGATGACGAAGGAGCGGTGCAGGCCTTACTGCAAAGCATTGTCCAGTTGATAAGGTAGGGTATTCCATGGATACATCACCCATCCACACCACCTCCACCTTCACCTACACAACCTACACTTTCCCCCACTCCACCACCACTACCACCATCGTTTGACATGTCGAATACCATGACGTTTCTCGTTTTCAAGGGCTTAGGAAGTGAGGATCGGGATCAGTTTTGGTTTGTTGTGAAGGTTGTGTGGACAACACAACAGATTATGGATGATAACGTAAATAAGGCGCATTTGGTTACCGCTCTGGATGATCGCGCGTTGACATGGTACATTAAGTATTACACTGATCATCCGTTAGCATCATTAGAAGGTACTCAAAGCGCTTTGAACAAAGAATTTGGTAAGCCTAATTTTGCCTCACAATCAGTAATTGGATTTAAGGAAATCATGATGAGGCCTGGTGAAACACCCTGGGAGCTAGATCAAATACTGAAGTGCAGGATCTGTGAAGCTAATATGAATCTCACATATAGTCAACATCGCGATTAGTTTATAGCTTCGCTCCTGCCCCACCTAAGGATTGCTTTATCACAGCAAAAGATAGGAACTCAGGCGGAAGCTCTAGAAATTGCGATGAGATTACATGAAACACCTATTCAGGACGCGTCTTTAGGAGTCCAAAAAATTCACTCGCAGTTGCAGAACCTCTATTTGGAATTGCAGACCTTAAAAAAGAAAAGGAGGCCAGGACAGAGGTGCGTGAAGAACTCTGGTGCCTCAAGTGTAAGAACCGAGGGCATGATAAGGATCATTTCCTTATCTTCACGAACTATATTACGGGGGGGGGTCGATGCCCCTGAGGCAGGAAGCTCCAGCAAGACCAAGTATGGGGCCCACACTATGGTGTGCTATTTTTCAGGTGGCTAGAAAACATGTAATAGATAATTGTCATTTTTTGTAAAACTTTGTACAGAAGCCACAACAATTGTTCTGTGATTTCTACAAATCAGTGGGCCACGATGAGCGCCATTGTCATAGCTATGAACTAATGATGGAGAGGACACCTACATAGAGAATGCAAGTAGAAACTCGGCCTCCGGATCAAGGCACTGGGGAGCACACGGAGGATATCAGGGGCAAGGATGAGGCCGAGGAGGAGGAGGGCCTAGTAGAGGTTGGGGGCAGGTCATTTTCTATAATTGTGGAACACCAGGGAAATATGCACGAGAGTGTATGTGTTATGAAACCAGCTCAAGAAAAGATAGAAAAGATAGATCAACACCTTAGAATTTAGCCTCTTCGAGGGGGAAACCTCCTTTACATTACATAAATGAGCAATTCTTGGATGATTCAAATGAAAAAACCTCCTTTCTATAAATAGGAGTCTAAGGAGTCACAATATAACCCAGTTGACCTAACAATAATAATATAAAGCCACAAAAATAACAATAGAGGGATTCTATGGGGCACAGTAATAACAATATGGGGATAATAGGGGAACAACAATATTAATAAGGGATGCAACTAAAATATTAATCGGGTAATCACTAGTATTATAGGGACCCAATTGTTGAAGAGGTAAATCCCCTCTGCGGACAGAGGCGATCCCTATTAGCCCAGACCAGGTCTAGCAATAATCGTCAAACGCTACAGCGCAAGTTCCTAATTTCAAATAAACAGACCAGCAATGAAGGCCTACCTGGATTCCAATGCTAAGGTGGTACTCTCGTTCCTCTGCTCTAGTAGATCACAATCCTCACGATCTCCGTGAATGGACACCTGCACATACAAGAAACAATACAAACGCGAGCATAAAATCCAGTATACGCAACTATATGTCAGTCAAAAAATACATAACTCATCATCATCATAAAAAATAACAAGAGTGGAACCATAACCAATAGTCGTTCATTAATAATCAATCAAAGGAGAGTACTACCAATGTTTTGACGTTGGATTCTCCTTTGGTGGGTCGTTAGCAGAACATTTCTCGCAAAGCCTGTCGGGAATAAGGACAAGACTCTCTCTTTGGATCTTGGACAATATTCTCCTTGCTTGGAGTTGGCCTTAAGGGAATCAAGAAGGCTCTTGCAGCATGAAGCTCTTGGGAATTTGGGAATTTTGAAACTCTCAAACTAAAAACTAAAAACTAGCTTGCAAAGGAAATGGGCAAGCTTTTATAGATAGAGGAAGGGGAGTTGGGCTCATAACCAATAATCATGGGATTGACCATATCATCAAGGAAGCTTCCATGAGAGGTGGAAAACCACTTCCTCTCTATGGAAATCCGTAGCCAAACCACCCAACTCAAGATAGATAGCAGTCTAGGAATTTGTTAGGACGAAACTTCCGTTGTTTATTTGTTAAAAAACACCTCTTAATATGGTTGGCACGGGTGAAAATTTATGACAGAGCGCCAATTGGCGCGCCCTCTTTGGAGGATTTTCCCCCTTGGCACGAGGGCTGAACTATGGAACCGCGCCAATGGAAAAGAGCTATTTTTAGGGTTTTTCAGCAGGAGATGTCATCAGGGCAAACAAATCTCATGTTCAGAGGAATGTAATGAAAGTGTTTTTAGGCCATGTCACTTCTCATAGGTCCCGGAATGAGTCCTCCAAGATACGGGACAGGGGTAGCAGGGACGGTGACAAATTGCTGTGTAACACCAACATGCCCCTCTCCTTCAAAAAAGTGTTGTCCTCAACACTTGAATATTTCTGGATGCTTCTGTATAAAATTATCATCCTCCCATGTGGAATCTTCAGCGGATAAGTTCTTCCACTTAATAAGATACTCTGAAATTGATCTATTTCGTAGTTGTCGATTTCTTGTTTCTGTGACTACTTCCGGTTCCAATATAATTTTTCCTTCCTCATCAAGTTCTGGCAATATTGTTTGAACTGGGAGCTTGTCGCCTATACCTTCTTTAAACATGAAACATGGAAAACTAGGTGCAATATAGAAGCTGCAGGAAGCTCCAATTTGTATGCCATAGTACCAATCTTTTGCAACACCTTGTATGGACCATAATACTTTGGTGATAATTTATTATCCTTCTTAGCTTGCTTGAAGGGACATTTTCTTATATGGTTGTAGCCGTAGGAATACCCAATCACCTACATCAAAACTTCTTT
>APFE030013303.1:0-33480 GCA_000404065.3 Pinus taeda
GATAACAATATTTTAATTTTTACTAATTAAATAAAATATAAAAAAATTTAATAAATCAATTTTTAAAGAGGAAAAAAATTGATAAATTAATTTATATTATGAATAATTTTATAAATTGGTGTTACATATTTACACATTTAATTATACTTATAGTTAGGAAAAAAAAGTTAAAACTAATTTCACTATTGTTAAATAACATGGTTAAAAAATGTAATAATTTACGAGTGGAGATAATAATAGAGGTTATTATTATTATTTTTTTTAATAATGTGAGAAAACCTATCATAATTAAGTTGTCAAACCAATGGTGGGGACAACCATCACTAGTTTCTATCCCCTAATGTAGGATGAATCATCACTGTTATTCAAGGAAAATCAAACCACCTAACTTATTCGATGGTGGTCCATAATGTAACATCTCCCCAAAATCGTGCAATTAATAATTACGAATTACATAGTTAAAAGTTTTTTTAAGATATTGCTTACATTATTTACCACAATAAATAGCTAAACCATTGATTTTACTTGAAGAGGAACATATCGTTACCATATCAACATTTTTTTTTTTTAATTTCTACATCATGAGCATCATACATTTTTCATTCTCAATTCTCGCATGAATCTTGTGTTGGAACTAGATATAGTGTTTGAGTTTCTCTCTATTATTCGCTAATGCATATAATTATTCACACCTACACTTCATTACACTTATGATCATTACCATTTTAGGCCAATGGCCTAGCACAAGCCAATTATATTATACATGCTACATGTTAGCTTTTAATTGTTTAATGTGTTCAACTATTGTGGCAACTTTATAATGGCTATACCACCTACCCGCAAAATTTCATTGTTATTAAATCCACCTTGGTTCCACTTAATGTGCTCATTATACATTTATGTATTGCATTGAATTTTTAAGGTTTGAAGCGCCTTCATGGCACCTTGGCTCTTACACAAAGGTTGAATGGATCATAATTCATGTGATGGGGCCAAATGGTAGGAGACTGTATGTTGGAGCACGCCCCAACCACATGATCTTTCGCTTGAGATAGTGGTGATAAATTTTGAGTTGATCAACGTGTTGATGTTGCTAGAAATCCGTCAACCAAGTGGGTCTCCTAGATGAAAAATCCTGATTAAACTTTGTACCCTTTGTTGTGGGAGCCCTTCCGAAACTAAGGCCTGAATTCCATATATTCTTATAGATATGCCTTGGCTTCAATGTTCAGCATGAGAGAGTCATACACAGGTAATTTGGATTAGCAAGTGCATATGCCTTCTGGTTGTTCAACTACACAATATATCAAGTTTCTTCTATTGAAAGGGGGAGAGAAAAGTGAGCATCTCAAAGACAAGTAATAGTACTAATCTGGAAAAGGAAGATGAGCATGACATATAAATGAATCGTTGGAAAACTAGCGAAATAATTCACTTAGAAGTAACGATTATTAAAGCACATACAACACACCTTCAATAAGATAAGTACCAAAGCCACTGAAATATTTCAATTTCCTTCGTAAAGACGAAACAACATACATCACAAACATTCAAAGGATAATATTATAATATTTACGACATACGCATGAAAGTGTGTTGGCTTAGAAAGCTTTTGAATTAAGTAAAATTTCCAAGATACATCAAAACAATGAACACCACTAGCCCCAATAGTGGAGCATTAGATCAACCACTTGCTCCTCCAAAAGAATTATATTCCTCTCTAACACCTGGTGGGAGGAACCAAGGGGAAAAGGTCCTTTTGTATGAGCTATGATGGTGTATATATAACAAATAGGGTGAACATTAATGTCACTTGTGAATCTTGGACTACCCTCATCATTGTTTGACTTCTCTATGAATTTTGACTCTTACATGACTTTTAATATTTTGTACATGTCTCTTGGACATCCACTTTACAATACATTTCTCCAATATGAATTTACATAGTCCAGAAAATGATGTGGCACATGATGGCTCATGATATGACATGGCATCACACTGGTGACATGGACTGCATGATGACATTTCAGTTTCATGATATAATCTTAATGGAAATATTAAGTGAAATATAAAAAACGTGCACAAGAAAAAACTCGTTCAACAATTATAACTTTTTGTAAACATTTCCACAAATTGCCACAAGTAAAAAACCATATTGTAGCAACAAAGTCTTAGCCTTTTTATTATTATTGATCTAAAAATTGGTTACAATAGGTAGTGGAAAGTGTGAGCCTAGTCTTGTTTTAAAAGAAAGCAAATAACCAGGTGAGGGTGGCTGGAAATTCCCCACGAAATCTGCTCAGAAATTATTGTACATTACACCTAGAATTTATGCACTACCACTGTTGGGAATTGGAATTTGAGGGCCCAAAACACCTCCAAAATTATGAAAAATTAGGTGCGTGCTCTTGAAATATAGTTGAGAAAAACCCATAAGGGGATTGGGCTAATTCCAACCTCCTGGAATTACCCATTTGTTTACTATGCCCTCCAAGCCAAGAAACTGTGTCCCACCCATATTCTTTGCTATTGAATGTGCTTTATCTCTCCTCAATCTGATGCATGGGTGTACCAACATTTATGGCTAAAAAATAAGATAAGTTCCCACACTGAAATCCCATATAATAAGGCTGAACCAAGCCCCATGAAAAATTTCCCAGTGACCCTCTACATGGACCCAAAAACAACAATTTTGACCTCCCTCCAAGCAACAATTTCCAACTCTAAGAACCTTCTCAAATGTTGGCCTCCCCTTTCAGGTGAAATTGCCTCAATTTCTCTAGCCCCAGATATCCTTAGGAACTTGCTCTATTATCTGATGTGAGTAGGCCTCTGCTTCCCCTCAAGAGTACGAACTAGTTGAATAATGAGTGGATGGAAGTATCATGAACTCCCCACAATCCCTCCACTGAGATATGAATCTCCTTCCTAGGGTGGCACTCAAGGTCCACTGAAGAAAAGGTTGAGTCTTCTCCTTGGAAAAATCGTGTGCTCAACAACAGTTGTAACCCAACTAAACAACTTGAGCAACAAAGGTAAATGAGAGAATGTCAAAAGCTTCCCATAACTGCTCCATTCCTTATACTTATACTAGTTTCACCTTTCCCCATGTGGGTCCCTCCATCCAACAAGTCAATTTTCCTTGCCATTCGAATTTATCTTCATGGGGTGTGTATTCCATGTGGGTGTGGCCCCCACATTCCACTAACAAAATAATTTGACCCGCTTTTCCTTATTTGGTGTCCAAAAATTATATTAGCCTCCAAAATTAAAAAAAATGAGTAATTTCATCTTTAGGAAAACTTTTATTGAGAAGGGATATTATAGTCCTCCCCTCCCAAATATTTCTTGTCTTCAAGCAGCTACAAATTTAGGTGTTGTAAAATTTGTTCACTCTCCTAGGTGGCATCCTTCACAGGAAAATCCTTGCATTGAACCAAGTATTCCTGGATGATCCTGCTCCTCAACATCCTTTTCCACGTATCCAAAATGGATTTTGGCATTAACACCAAGTGTCCCTCATCATCTAAGATTCAATGGCTGTTATAACCTGTTATCCCAAGGCCCGTTTTAGGAAGGAGACATGAAACACATTATGAATTCGGCTCTCAAGTGACAACTCTAGCTCATAGGCTACCTCCCTAACTCTCCTTGTGATCCTATAAAGCCCATATAATTGGGGCTTGAGCTTCTTGGCCTCCTTATTCTTTAATGATGACTGACGATAGGGTTGAAGAAGTAGGTAGACCATATCCCCTACCTCAAATTTGCTCTCCACCCTGTGCCTGCCAGCGTACAATTTCTTTTGGTTTTGTGCCACCTATAAGTTGTCCTTGGCAGCCCTGAGAATATTTTGGCTCTCTTGGACCCATTCCTTTTCCCTAGGGACCTTGCTATCTCTAAAAACCATGCCAGAAAAATAAAGTGCATCATACCCATAAAGAGCTCAAAAAGGAGACATAGCAATCGACATATGGTATATGGTGTTGTAGCAAAACTCCCTTAGGTGAAGCCACTTTACTCATGCTCTCTACTGCTCGTCACATAATTACATGTGTATCCCTTTAGACACTTTTTCACGATCTTAGTCTACTCGTCAGTCTATGGGTGATAACTAGGGTTGGGTGTGAGCTCTATCCCCACCAGTCTAAGCAACTCCTGCCAGAAAGGCCCCATAAATAAGTTATCTCGATGACTAACTATCGTCTTTGGAAGACCATCTAACTAGAATATATCTCTAAAGAATATTTTTTCTACCTGGGAAGCAGAAGACCTCGAAGAGATAACGAATAAGTGAGTAAACTTGGTTAGCATGTCCACCACAACATATATACAATCCCATATTTTTAGAGCTGGAAGCCCCATGATGAAGTCCATGGACACGCTCTCCCATTTCCTCTCTAGAATAAGGAGCGACCGAAGTAGCCCTGCTGGGTGTGATATATCCCCCTTGTTCTTCTGACAAACTACACACTCTTGTACGTGTCTCAATACATACCCCTTGAGTCCCCTCCTTGAGAATCACTCCTTGGTGGCACAATATGTCTTGAGGAACCTAGGGTGTCCTGCTATAAGGGATCCATGTGCTACCTGCATAATATTCTCCCTAAGCTAAGATCCAGGCACCAAGTATATCCTATCCTTATAATATATCACATCATCCATCAATCTGAACTTGTCATCCCCATGTGTGCTATCCAATATCTCGTAAGCCTGCCTATCTTTGGAATACTCAACCAAACGTTGAGCCTTCCAATCATGAGTAATGTCCATCAAAGATACTATCACGGATATCCAAGAGAGGGCATCCATCACTATGTTCTGCTTTCCCTTGACATACTCAAACTCAAAGTTGTAGACCTGGATTTTACTCACCCACTTCGGCTGCCTCTCCTGCAATGTCTGCTGCTCTAGGAAAAATCGAACATTGTTGTGGTTAGTCTTCACCTTGAACTCGTTTCCCACCAAATATTACCTGGAATTAGCCAACACATGCATCATGCCCAGCATCTCTTTTTCATAAATAGAGTACATTTGCTCATGGGTTAGCAGTTTTATGCTCTCAAAAGCGATATGATGGCCCCCTTGCAGCAACACAACCCCAACTCCTCTACTAGAAGCATCAAACTCTTGTACAAATGATTGTGTGAAATCCAACAAAGCTAAGACATGAAAATTTCTCATGACCTTCTTGAGGTGCTCAAAGGCCTCCCATGCCACCCACGTCCACTCAAAATCCCCCTTATTAGCCATATCCATGAGGGGTAATGCAAGTTGTGAGAATCCTCTCATGAACCTCCTATAGTACGTGAAAATTCCCACAAATCCTCTCAACTCAGTCACATTCCTGGGTGTTGGCCAGTCCAAAATGGCCCTAATATTCTCCTAGTGTACCTCCACTCCATCCTCCCCTATCACATTATGAGGGTACAATACACAACCCAAATTCACATTTGGACATGTTCACATACAATTGATACTCCTCAAGTATGCAAAGTACTTCCTCCAAGTGGTGGAGGTGTTCCTCCCAATTTTAGCTATAACTAAGAATGTCATCAAGGAATACAAGTAGAAAGTGCTACAACTACCCACGAAACGCGTTGTTCATACAGGATTGAAATGTAGCCAGAGCATTGGTTAGCCCAAAGGGCATCACCAAAATCTCAAAGTGTCCATAGTAGTAGCGAAAGGTAGTCTTGGGGATGTAATGCTCCCTCACCAGGATCTGGTGATACCCCAAGCATATATCTATCTTAGAGAAGAATCTTGCTCCCCTAAGTTCATCCATCTACTCATCAACGTGTGGGATGGGGTACATATTCTTCAATGTATTCTTATTGAGGGCCTTGTAATCGATGCACATGTAGAGAGTCTCATCCTTCATCTTCACCAACACTATGGAATAAGTAAAGGGGATCAAACTAGGTTTGATGTGCCCCAATCTTAGTAACTCCTCTATCAGCCTCTCGACCTCATCCTGATAGGCTTTGGGATGCTTATATGGGGTATTAATGACCATGTTCACTCCCTCCTCCAGCTCAATAGTGTGCTCAAACCCTTAGTCTGGTGGTTTTCTTGGAGGGATCTCCCCAAAACCCCCTTGGTGCATCTCCAACAAGGCTAGTATATCTAGGTCCACAGGTCATGTCGGAGCCCCCATCTCTAAAATCCTGAGCTCCACTACCCTCTCTGTGTCCCCATATCATAAATTTGCCTCCATTCGATGAGAATAAACTATATGGGGTGGGTAAGAGTGCATCATTCTCAGCACTATGAGCTTCCCATTTGGGCCTGTAAACTCCATCTCTAGCTTCTGCCAATCAGTGGTGACCCTCCCCAATGAATATAACCATTGAACACCCATCACCACGTTGGTGTTTGGAACATCAACTATAAAGAAATGATCATTGATGTATTAATTCCCCATCGTAAGAGTCAAGATGGGAACATACTTCATCCACTTCATAGTCCGATCTCTTGGCACCAACACCAAGAACCCCTCAAATGTCTCTGTGTGGATGCCCCTCCGCTCCACCATCTAGGCATCGATAAAATTATGTGGGGCCCCACTGTCTATTAGAACTGACACGCACTACCCCTTGTATAGTCCCTTTGATTCTCAATGTCAAGTACTTCATAACTCCCTGAAGCGAAGCAAGAACTCCCCCTGGTAGAGAAAATGGCTCTCCTCTATGTGGTGGTGGCGCTCCCCATAATGATGATGTGTTGGCTAGCGGAGGCCCTGCGTAATGGTTTTGGGACCCTAAGTCCACAATTTTGGGAAAAAGTATAGTAAAGACTCTGCGAAGTGTGCGGAGCGCGAATTGTAATGAGTCAAGTCAAAGGGTTGTCCGCTTGAAAAAAATGAAAAATAATAGGAAGTGAGTCGGCCTGCCCATGGTCCACAGACCATGGGAATGTATAAATAGAGCAAGGCTTTATGGCTAGGAGTCAGTTTTTTGAGAAGTCTTTGTCTTGGATCTTGGTGTTATGGGTTTGTGAAGACAGTATTATCTGCGTCTGTAAGTCTGAGTCAAGGGTTTTGGTAGATAGATAGAGGCTCTATATATGTGTGCGCAGAGGCCTGGTAGAGTCCGCAACTGTGTGCGCGGACCCTTGCAGCTGAATGCACAGGGTAGATCTGGTTGTATTGATGGAAGATTTTAATAAAGATAAGTCGTTTCTGAAGTATCACAGATCTATTGTGTTCTGGTTTATGCATCTCCTTTATGATTTTATATCTTTTTCTAATCATGAACATTGGGTTTTATTGCTAAATGTTTGCTTAAAGATGGTAACAAGAAGATCAAATCTATAATAATTTCATTAATAAGAAAGTACACCTGAGCGAATCTTCACGGAAGCCTGATAATAGTCCAGAGTGGCGTGAGGCCACAGAATGGTTCGTGACCCCTCTAGATCACATCAAGACATCCCAAAGGTGCGGAAACCTAGTTCCATCACCCTCCCTTGCTACCTCAAGTGAGACCTCAGGCCACGCTCTGCAGGATGTTGCTAAAAGGGCCGATAGCTGCGAGATTTGTTTGGCTAATAACTATTCTGAACCTAGGTCAAGGCCCAATAAGTGAACAAATGGTTCTATTTCCAGGACTGGGATCGGCCTAAGGGATGTCTGATGTTGGAACATTGGAACCCTACAAAGAAAGAACTTGAAGATTGGTTGGATTAGAAGCTTCACGAATTCATGGTACAAGAAAATAGAAACCCATAGATATTTGAGGAAAGGTGGCTGGATCGCTACATATACACGAAATCCACAGGAATACACGAAATACATAGGAATGGGGCGTATATGGGGTCGTGGACAATTGATTTTTTATAATTGTTGTGGGCCAGGGAATTACGCTCGCGATTGTACTAACCCTACGAGAATATCATGTCCATACTGTGAGTAGTTTGACCGTGGAATGGTAGAATGTCCAACGTTAACTGCCCTAATGTGCAAAAAGGGGGTATTACAACCCACTTCAACTCAAAATGTCCAAATGATGAAGTCAGAACCATGCGAAGAGGACCCCAACATAAACATGGTACTAAGGAGCGGCATAGCTATAGGGGGAGATGCACGGAAATAGTCTACAAAAGATGAGAAGGGTCGCGATGCCCCTACAAGGGAACCTGACTTTGAGATGGAACAGGTGAAGAAGATGTCTAAGGAAGCTCAGAAGAGCTTCACGGAAGTCTCTACTCTAGGTAAAAGGGACCCAATTGAGCCGGGAATGGATCCCTCTATGCTTACCACCTTTTTAGTGACTTGTATGAAGTTGTTGCACGAATATAGAGCCATTAAAGGACTGCAAGAGCTCATCACTAAGTGCACAGGGTCAGGGGAGCTGCGTGTAGTCTGGAAACTGGGAAGACATGCTCTGCGCACCAAACAGGAGATGCAAATGACGGCGCAAATAGACGAGTACGAGATGGACCAGGTCTTTCTAGATTTAGGGTCGGATGCGAAGGTGTTGCCTAAGCAAATGTGGGAACGCATGGGTAGGCCCGCAGTGCAGTGGTCCCCTATTTAAATAAGGATGGCCAACTAGCAAAAGATCTTACTGATGGGATGATTGCAAGGGATAACAGTGGAAATTGAAGGCATAAGTACATAGACTAACTTCGAGGTAATAGAAATTGTTGATGACAGTAATCCATACCCTGCATTGCTAGGAATAGATTGGGCCACGGATATGAATGGGGTAATCAACTTAAAAAGATAGAAAATGACATTCAAAAAAAAGTCACTCCGGGTAATAGTTCCGCTAGACCCAACTGAAGGAGTGTGCTACACCAAACCGGTGTGCGACGAGGACAATGACAATGAACTGGATTGCCTCTACCAGATAACAGCACAAGACCAGGATCGGGTGAATCCCACAGAGGATGGAAGAATATCATGGGAGTGTGATAGTTCTTGCACCTCGGATTCAGACGAGGAGATCGAATGATGGCAGAACAGATTGCATGAAGTCACAACACTCAACTATAACATGATGATTAGTTTTCTACGACGCATGACAACTGAGGCATGAAAATAGCCAGCAGACAACGACACAACAAAGGAGGAGGATTTTTTCAACCCTTACAGAACTTCAATCATAAGGCTGAAGCTGTAGGGGGCGACGAAAGAGGCATCGTATGCAGCAATCACACTAGGGTAGTGTGCACAAAGGAAGATGAGGAGGAATGAGCACGGAGGTAGAAGGCAATTCCGGGTACGAATTGGACGATGTGTGTGGTGAATGCAGCCAGGGCAACTGCGACGGAGCAGGGCGACCACCCATCTATAATGGCAGACACAGTGGTATGCTGCACAACCATCGACCCAACTAAATCTATGCATAACAAGGGTTCGCTAGGCCGATAAGACCGTAAACAGGGTAGGGTGTGCCAAGGAAAATCTATCGATGGTCAGACAGGAAGTAAAGGAAATTTCCCTGACTACTGCCACTGTCGTTCGACCTAAATGAGCAAACCTAGATGAAGGGATCTGGCAGTTGCAGGAAGCCATTCGGCATGGTAGCCTGAGACTTCGTGAATTGGAGGAAAGAGGGGCAAGGTTAAGAAGGAAAAGCACGAGGCTGGACGAATAAATTGACAAAATAAAAATACGAGACACACAAATGGGCCGTGTGAGCACACGAGCGAAGGAACTAGACCTAGCTGACCCTCCTACGATCCTAGCACAAGCCGTGACCCTACTATCATGGTTGCGACTCCACCCTATTGAATAAGGGAGTACAAACTGTAATAAGCTATTCAATTCGAAGGTACACGAAGGGTGCCTGTGGCCTGGGCTAGCAGGGAAAATGAAGGCTCGTACAGAAGGTGGGACCACCTGACTATCTGTAGGAGGCCCAGTCTCAGCATTCCACTTAGTTGAAAGAGGGCACAGATTATAAAACAAGTTGCAGGAAAGCTGCACGATTTGACCATGGCGTGCGGGGCCAATCAAAAGCATAGAATGTACCTGCGTATTAGGGGTTGCACTGCCGCATGGGAGGGATGGAAGGTGACCGTTGTAGTTACTGTTCATGATAATATGTCCCATTTAAGGCACCAAGGAGCAAGTGGTGGGCAATTAAGGCATAGGGGTAACTGCCAAGATCGCATTAATGAGCCATGAATAGCATGAAAGGCCGAACTTGAATTTGAAATCATATATAACAAACAAGTGAAGGGGCACACAACAAAGCTTGATCATTCGAAGAATAGGATGCCCTGGGTTCAAACTGAGAGGAGCAAGATGAATGAAAAACTAACGAAAGAAAGCCCGTGGTTTTAGGAATTGCCAAAGGAATTGCGAGAGTCATTACTTAGGTCGATAACCCCCACCAAGGAGGTTCCACAGAATCCTACGCCATAGGCAGCTGAAATCCCTAAATCACTGAAGACACCATGGACCAAGAAGGACCCCCAGGTACCAGGACCAGTAAGGATGTCGCCACGAAATTTACGATTTAGCAAGCTCACAATGGAAGAAAGGGGCAAAGTTGTTACTATTGAAAGCAACGATGAGGAAGAGGGACCCCCGACCTATGTTGAAGAAATAGAACCAGACGAAGAAGGCGAAGAAGATATCCACCCAGTAAGATGACCCAAGTATATTCCTCCAAGAAAATGGAAGGCCAAGGTCCCTACAAATCTGGATGACGTTGACAACATACTCATCACCCCATCCCTCCCTAAAGAGGTTCAGCTTGAAGGAACGATGAACGGCCGCATATCGACTATGATGTTTGAAGACTGGGGCCTTGCAGATACCGATAAGTTTCCCCATTTGGGGACTAGCGAACTAATGGAGCAAAGTGTGGAGGGAATTGTTACGACACTTAAGCCGAAGGAGTGGCTTTGAAAGGTGGAGGAAGCTGGGTTACTCTATCTCCTATCTATTCCACATTTTCAATGGCCCCCCATCACAATATTGGTCATCTGACAACTGCTCTATTTGGTACACGATGGAGACTTATGGAGAGAAAAACCTATTCCCATCACGACTGAACTTATTCACAAGATCACGCAGCTTCTCAATGAAGGCAAGGACTCCATGGAAATAGTTCCTATGAGTGGCGATGTGACGATGACAGAAACCTTGAAAAAGAAATACAATTTAGAGAAGAAGCAACGAGGGTATGTTGTTGACAGTATTCCAAACAAAGGGGTTCACGCTGCTACCCAGTTGCTAGCAGGAAAAGTGATGTGGAAATGCCACGCTAACGAGGTCCCAACAATAGTCATCACACTAGCGGAGCAGTGTGCAGAAGGGGAATGGTTCAATTGGGCACAATTCCTCTATGACGAATTCCTAATCAACTGTAGGGAGGTCCAAGAGGAGGGTAAGACCTTCACTATGCATGGTTGTTGTTATTATCCTTCATTTTGTTTACAAGTGAACTACCCGAAGACAGCCAATTCCCTTCCTTGGACCAGGATTGGCCAGAAGCCGCCAAATACACCTCGCTCTGGGTGATGAGGGACTCTGCAACAATCCGGGGCATCAAGTTTTTTTGGATCAATGGATCAACCAACAACCCCGTCTGTCCTGTGAGATATGATAGTGTGAAGAAAATTGCTGAGTTTGAGGCAGACATGCACCATGTATACATCGAGGGGTGCAAGGACCCAGACCAGATGTGGTCAACACTTCCCTTCATTGCCATTAACGAGGTTGTCTTTGCAGTATTGGATACCTAGCCACCAAAGTGGCCCGAACCCGACGTGGTGGGGACAGAAGGAATGGCGCCAACCTCCATAGGTTTTCCCTTAAAATGATCGCATCCGACAGAACGGATGAAGCTGTGGATGAAGGCCAAGGTGTCTAAATGGGATGGAGAACTTACCACATTGACCAAGGGTGACCTAGGTGACATAAGGGACACAGTTCACGAAGTCATCTGGGAAGCAATCGACGAGGCCATGTCTGAGAAACAGATTGTGTTGGGGGTGCTCCGCACGCAGATACAGGTACTTGGGGCACGGGCCTCGTAGCCAGGAACCATTGCTACTTGTGGAGGTATAGGTATGTCAGCCACTAAGAAGCTGCTAGTGTTGATAACAGAAAATGCGGCGGACAGAGCTGTGGTGGGCTGGCTTACAGGGTTTGGTTTAAATTTAGCTACCCTCCCATGCAAAAGCTTGTACCACCTCCAGGACAACACAACGATGGAACTCCGCACTAGGGAAGGATGCACAGAACGGGTACTCAGTGAGCAGAGAATTAATATAGAAAAGTTGAGCCTCCAACAGGATCAAGCGGCCACACAGAATCAACAGTTGGAGCAACTTGTAGGGGAATCATGTTCGCGTGTCCCTGAGCTAGAAATTGCGGCCAAGTTGCCTATTGGCATCCGAATCCACAAGCTGGCTAGTGGGTTCTGTGAAGCAAAGGAGGAGGCCACGAGGATTCATTTGGTTCTCAGCTTGCAAATCGCAAAGCTGAAACTCAAAGCACAACCTTCTACACCACTGGAGGTCACCGAACAGTGGAGAGACAACATTCAATCTAGACAAGAAACAATAGCACGTGCTATGCTAGAGTGCTCCAATGTGTTGGATCATTCACTTCTTACACTCATGTCCCTACAGGAGGATCCAACCTTACAATGGTTGGAAACAGAGGCAAGGGAGCTACAACAAGCCTATGATAATGTCAGGGGGACCGTGCAGATAGTTTTTGTTACGTAGCATTTGGCCAAAATGAGGGAGGCCTAGGCTCTTAAGATACATGCTGATGTTGCTCGACAGAAAGCAGCACTGATTAAAGAACGGATCTAGCCAAAGCTTGATGAGGTGTTTGGGGTTTCCACCACCATCAAGTGAAAGGTGGCCCACATGCAGGCAACATATGCAACTGGACAGGTGACTGAAGAAAATATTGATGCATCGATGGCTCGCTTAGAATAAGTACAACAGATGGTGGAAGAATTTGTTGCAAGTGTAAGTGAAGCACAGAAGTTGTTGCATGACCTTTGCGTAAATATTTCTACACTAGCCGAGTGACTCGGAACGAGTCACGTTGATTGTGTTGGGGGCCTGTTGGGTAGCGGAGGCCCCACGTAACAGTTCTGGGACCCTAAGTCCACAATTTTGGGAAAACGTATAGTAAAGACTCAGCGAAGTCCACGGAGTGCGAATTGTAATGAGTCAATTCAAAGGGTTGTCCACTCGAAAATAATGAAAAAAAATAGGAAGTGAGTTGGCCTGCCCATGGTCCGCGGACCATGGGAATATATAAATAGAGCAAGGCTCTATGGCTAGGAGTCAATTTTTTGAGAAGTATTTGTCTTGGATCTTGGTGTTATGGGTTTCTGAAGACAGTATTATCTACGTCTGTAAGTCCGAGTCAAGGGTGTTGGTAGATAGATAGAGGCTCTGCAGCTGTGTGCGCAGAGGCCAGGTAGAGTCCGAAGTTGTGTGTACAGACCCTTGCAGCTGAGTGCGCAGGGCAGATCTAGTTGTATTGATAGAAGACTTTAATAAAGATAAGTGGTTTCTAAAGTATCGTGGATCTATTGTGTTCTGGTTTATGCATATTCTTTATAAGTTTATATCTTTTTCTAATCGCACACACTAGGTTTTATTGCTAAATGTTTGCTTAAAGATGGTAACAAGAAGATTAGATCTATAATAATTTCATTAATAAGCAAGTACACCCACACAGATCTTCGCGGAAGCTCGATAATAGTCCAAAGTGGCACGAGGCCACATAAGAGTTCGTGACCCCTCCAAACCACATCAAGACATCCCAAGGGTGCGGAAACCTGGTTCCAGCACCCTCCCCTACTACCTTGGGTGAGACCTCAGGCTGCGCTCCACGGGTTGTTTCCAAAAGGGCTGGTAGCTATGGGATTTGTTTGGATAATAACTCTTCCGAACTTGGGTCAAGGCCCAATAAGCCAACACAATGCCCTCTCATCTCTCCTCATTCATCTCACTGTTTGAATACACCTCAATGTAGTGGGCATTTCCCTTACTGCATTTTTCCCCAATGCCTAAGGCTCATGGCCCATGAATCATAGCTTCCTCATCCTGAGGTCCCTCTTGGTCTCCTCCTCTGACTAGCCACATCTTACATCCCTCTAAGGTGGTCAAGCATTCTAGTTCCCTTGCGATGTAGTAGGTATGGTGGGAACTAAGGCCCGAGCCTTGGGAATTATGTCAATCATATCTTGGGTCCTTGATATTACATCCATCAATGATGTGGGATTGTTGGCCCTCACTCAACCACGTAATGGATCAACAAGTCCCTCCACAAAAAACATGATCAGTCGAGCCTCCGAAATGTCAGTCCATCATGATCAACCTCTAAAACTCTGAAATATAGGCCTTTACACTACTAGTCTGCCTCAGATGGGCCAACTCCTTGAAGTGTAGCTCAAGGTCCTTCCTCTCAAATATCTCAATCAGCCTTCATGTGAGCTCTGTGTAATAAGTGATGTGGATATGCCCCAACATAATCACCCCATGGTACCACCAATCCTGGGAATCACCCTCCAAGTGTAGAGTAGAAAACTAGATAACATATGTCTCATGCATGGGATTAAGCTGAAAGTATGTGTCTAACCTTTGAACCAGTTCCATAGCTAAACTCTTAGCTGACCCATCAGAGCTGGGGAGTGTAACTTTCGCCACTATCTTCTGTACCTCCTAGCTAGATTGTACCCCTCTATAATGTGTTCCATCCCCAGCGGTACATCTCTCCTTGAGGTGTATGTATTCCCCAAAGGAAATCACCCTCTTGATCCTAGCATCCAACCCCTTGTACTCATCAATGTTGGAGGCAACCGAATGGACTAGATTCGCAACTAGGTCTGGCTCCCTCTTGGGCTTTGAATCGTCCACAAAATGAGGCATGGTGGGACGACTAGTCTGTCCACACAGAGGGGGTGTGTGGGGGCTTATAGGTATGGCTACCTTCTCCTGATCTGGAACCCCAATCACCTTAGTGCTCTTCCTCTGGTCTCACATTCACCTACAAACCTATCACCTATTGCATGATCTATATCATGAGCTTCCATTGCCTCAACATCTGTTGGTTCATCCTCAACAAATCCTCCAAAATCTAGTTTTGGCATGCTTTTCTGGGCTACTCATTGTCCTCTTGATTATCCAAGTGGTCCCTGATGATTTCCACCTCTGTATCTGAAAATGGTTCTAGTTCTCCCTCTCTACCGTGACCCCTGCCTCTACCTCCGCCTTTTTCTCTATGCCAATACACTACTCTACAAAATGACCCTTTCACCACCTTCCCTTAATCACACAAGTAGCTAGGAACATGATTTGAGACCAAAGTAATATTCTATTGTAGTAGCTACAACCACCCTCTAAAATTTTTCCTCTGCTTTGTTTTGGAGCCTGCCTCCTCAAATCACAACAGCTCATCTTATACTCACCTAGGTACTTTTTCTTTCAATGAGCTTTATCTATTTCACGTTGGCTTGCATTTTTATTACTTGCTTTACAGTCTAACCCATAAGCTGACCTTGACTTGGTTTCAACCTAGTTCCAGGCTTGCCTTAGTGAAATGTGCAATCCTTGAGGGAAACCAACCTTATTATCAGGAATTGCACAGTCCAAGCCAGTAGTGAGCCTTGAGCTCCAAAAATGCACAGAGCAAGTTGATAACTTTCCTTCAGCTGGGAAACTTTGCAAAGCATGAGAGGTAGCTAGGGCCACTCAACCTAGAAATTGCGCAAAAGCATTCCTTGAGAAGCTTCCCGATGCATGTGCCAGTGAGTTGCCTAGTTCTCCCCAGAACTATGCAATATCTCTGAGCATGCATGATCTAGATTTAAATATGAACGCAACAAATTACAGAGATAACCATAAACACATATATGAAGTGGAAATAATACTTCATTTCATTAATGGAAAATACTGAAATATGCTTACAGACATTAATGGAAATAAACTAGCTAGGGCGATGGTAGCTTATCTTTGAGAAGAGATGTGGCGGCCACATGCCTCTAGAATGTCTTATAATGAGGCTCGAAGGCCTATTTATTGTTGAGAAAAAATGGAAAACCCTTCACATCCCGAAACCTTACCTTAGAAGATGAAACTCCAAATTGTCGGCCCCGTTTGGGAAAATTGGTACATCAATTTCCCAGGGTCGTAACTTTGGCATACGATCTCTGTTTGACGCATACAATAGCTCGTTAGAAAGATCTATCTGAGAAATACCACTTTGGGAAGGGAAACATGGGTCCACAGGCCCATGTTTCCCCCAAGTTTCTCAAAAAACATCGTTTAGGGCCTCAAAATAGCTCTGGAAGTTCAGGACCCGAAAAACTGCTAAAAATAGTAAACTGTGCTACAATTTAGGAAACTGAAAAAACTAAAAGAGACAGTTGTGGGGGTCCAAATGGGATAGGTGGGTGGCCACCAACATACACCTGGATCAGCAACACCTGTGTAAAGATACATAGTGGAGAAATCTCAGGTGCGCAACGCCTATCCTATGCACAGGGCCTATCCTATGCGCAGCGCCGGGATTAGGGGCGTAGCGCCAGGCGATTTTTCTCCAGAAACGCAGAAATTCCCTCTTTTGGTCAATAACACTTCAAAATCACTTTTTCTCTCCTTTGGAACTTTAACTTCATAATAAAATGATCAATAAGGATGGGCTCTATATATCTCTTCAATTTTTTATTTTTGATGGTGAAAACTCACTTTCATAATATCTATTTGCTTTTTCTTTTCAAATACTCTTTTTTTGGATGCTTGACCTTTTTGTATTTTATAAGTGAATTGATATTCATATTTTTTACTTTTGCAGTGGCAGGTACTAGGCAATGTTGCCCGGTGACCAGGGGTAGCATGAGACTTAATTATTACATATAAAAAATGATGAAATTACAAATAAATACAAATGCTTTGTTTTTCACCTCAAATTGGTTTTGAAGTGAAAAACATATTAAATTTACAAATTATGGTTTTAAAGCTTTCCTAATGTTATTGTCATCCTCATGTGTATGCTGACCCTTATTGGTCAATGGTTGCTGAAAATTTGACATGGTGAAACCCTAATACCTAATGAAACTGAAGCCCTAAGACCTATTTGATGAAATAGAATAAAAAGGAAACTATACCTGAACCGTTGATTGAATCACACATGAAAAATGGTTAGAAAATATGTGTCATGAGGGAAAAAATTGAAATGTGCTTACCATCAGTTGATCCATGACCTAATGGAATGAAACTCATTGAGAATGGGACTCCTAATATGAATGCAAAAAGAGTGAATTTTGATCACTGATGGTAGTGCGAAGACACTGACACTAACATTACCAACACTTGATCTATGGCTTGACATCCGATTGATCCATGATCTCTATTTAAAGAGCATGGAGGGTCATTTGTAGGGTGACCATTCATGAGAGAAGCTTATGTAATTTTTCTTTCTTTTATTAATAAATTGCCTGAAGTGGCCGTGTTGGCCCAAGCCATGGACTATTTCCCTCTTTCAGGGTTTTAACCACGTCAAGAATACTGGTGTATTGATCTTCTCTCTGTTTGTGAGTAGTGTCCATTGGTGTTCTATCTGAGGAACTTACCCTGTAAATTCCTACGGGAAATTCCTACATCTAGATGAGGAAGATTCTTATTGGTCTGTTTGATCGACAAATGGATCCAACTGTGATTTACTGTGACAACTAGAGTTGTATCAAACTCTCTGAAAATTCATTTTTTCATGATCGGTCCAAGCATATTGATATCTCGTATCATCATCTTCGAGATTGTGTGCAGAGGAGGATTAAGTTGTTGGAGTACATTCCCACAGAGGAGTAGGATGCAGATATCTTGACAAAGGCATTGTCAATATGTCAATTTGAGTTTCACAGAGATAGGATTGGGGCATATGATAATATGTTTCTTGTTGAGAGGGAGTGTTAAAAATATCAACAAGAAATTCCAATTTAATTTATTAAATTGTGAATTGAAATTGTAATTCTAGTCTCATAGAAACTTGTAATAGTTAATTAAGTTAGATTGACTTAGAAAATTCAAGTTGGAAGTCTATCTAGAGTCATGTAGAGTGATCCCTAAATTTTAGGGGTCCATATTGAGTTATTTGGATTTGTAATTAGATAACTCAGTCTAACTGAGTTATAGTCAGTTAAACTGGTTCTAACTATTGGAAGAAATAGTAGAGGTCTAGTAGTGGAGTAGTGCACTAGTGCATCACCAATACCACACCAATTCACTGAAGATTCACTCATAAATAACTCATGCATGTCAGTTCATAGGAAGAACCAGTTGAGATTAGAGTGCAGGGACAATGTGCTATCAATTGTATAATTTTCTGAGTTGTACAGATGGTGCATGCAATGAGTTGAGGACCTATGTTTGGATTGTGCAGTTATGGAGGAAGGATTTCTCAATTAAATATGGGATAATTCTCTTAGGAATTGTGCAAGGAATTAGGGGCTTGATAGGAAACATAATTAGCTAAGTGTTGGCTTGAGCTGGCTTGTGAGGCAGAGAGTTAGATTATACTTGTGTAAGGATTGTTCTAGTGTGAACAAGCATTGTATTTTCTTCTCAGGTATTCTGATTAATGAAATATAGATATTTAGGGTTTTGAGAAGTTGCTTTCCCCAGAGAAATAATGTGTTGTGTGCCATTGATATTATTCCTCTTTCTGCTTATTGTTTCATCGATCATTTTTGGTTTCTATTGATAAGAGTAGAGTATATTCTTGTCTTGTTTTTTAGTATATCACATGAGTTGTTGAATCTACAAGTAAAAATCTACAAAAGGAGCTCTTATTAGCATATTCACAATCCAATGGTGTAAGGGACTTCCACGTACAACACAACCAAGTAAGGGAATTCCACATACCACCCAACCATAGATTGGGCTGGACGAAATCTCTCACCCCCGCGCCATATTCCAAGCGTGAATGTGGGATCTTATGGAATAAACCAAACAAAACTAAAACAAGGCTTCCAAAGGCCAAAATACCTCAACCCTCAACCAGTGATTCCACCTCATGTTCAGACATCGCTAACATGAACCATATCGGTCTCTACTTAATCTATCTAGGGCTCTAGAGCATTTGTCCCAAATGCGCCCAAGAACTAATAACTCAACCCACAACCTTCCAGGGCTCCAGAGCGTTTGTCCAACCTAGTGATCTGATTTAGAATATTAGTTTGGAGTGCTAAGATCTTCCTCAGGTTATTACCAAAATTCTTTCATTGTGCTTAAGGATTCATGAATTTTTTCAAGTGAAATGAAGAGTTTTTATGTTAATTTTATGAGAAATTTAACATAAATCAGAAACTGAACAACAACATAAACATGTACAAAACATCATCAAAAACATATTACAACAAGCCATGATAAAGGAGTTCACCTATCCTGGGCTATGTCTCCTTGGTCCAACTTCCAATGGCTTGGGCCTCTCTATTATGCTCAAAAGTGTAAAATAATGTGATTACAATGTTCAAATGCTTCTGAAAACTTCTCCCATTAGTCCAGAATACTAAAAAATGGTTATCTAGCCTCTTTTTGCCACCAATTTGGTGGAAAACTGAAGAAGTTATGACTTCCCCTTGTTTTCCCATTATTCGCTCCAAAAATTGCTCCACATCTGACAGGAACCCCACGCTCCAAAAATTTTCTAACCGAGCAAGAATTTTTCCGCGCGGTAGGCCATAATCCTTCAACATCGAATGTGCATTGCAAATCGCAAACAGAAGAGTCTCGTGGTTTTATGGACTGTGAACTAGGTGGGCGATATGTGATTACGATTCAACAGACTTGACATAAATCTTAACTAGAGCTTATAAATGTATCACGTTCAGGATCCTTTCGCAATTGGTGGATAATCCAACCCATGCTTCAAGCGCTCTACGATACGATGGACCCAATGGGAGTATTAAACATAACATATAAATTATCGCATCCTGGAACCCCATCGCAAATCACAATCAGCGCTTTCCATCGATGGATACCAAAACACATACAACTACGGACCCATCAAGATTATCAATCATAGTCCATAAAATATCAGGTCCGGAGCCCTGTTGTGATCACAATCAGTGCTTAAACCATTGACATATTGACCCAACTTGCATTTTGCGATAACATGGACCCACCAATATTATAAATTAGAATGGATAATACATCGCGTTCGAAACCCTGTCACAATCGCAACTAGGATTACTACCAGGGCTGCTTCATAAACACTAGCCCCTTTGCAATTGCGATATGCGATACATCGCATCACAACTAGGTTCTCTTGTGGCCAATTCTGTGGTGTTGTGTGAGATGTGCAATCACATCGCAACCGGTTACCTGTTGAGGGCTGATTCTGTAACACATCCCTTCACCGATGTACGATTTGCAAAATGTGGGGACTAATGAAAGCCTGCCACTTGGCACCTCCTGATTCACTGATGGAACCTGCCACATCATCCAATCCTACCATGTGAGCAAGTCAAACCTGAACTTTGACTTTCTCTAACTTCTGCATACGAGCTCGAATTTGAGTGACGTTTGCAACATTAGAATCAGAATGATGAGCTCTTCGATCTAAAGCTAAGTTTAACAAGATTCTGACACTTTGATTTTGAGGCTAATTTTGAGCACCTGATCACTCCTCCCCACTGGAAGCCTCTTTGACCTCAAAATGATCACTTTCAATTGTTCAGCAGGTGAGGGTACATTCAATCACCTTTCCAACCTTTATACATTTGGATTTTGAAGGAATTGTACCCTTGAGTCCCACTCAAAGATAATCAATACTTCCCCTTTTTGATGTCCTTGTTTCTCTGTCAAGTATAGTGTCTCGCTGAAGCACATCAAGGAATTCTAGAGAAAATTCTTCAATAAATGGAATTTGAATATTCTATCCTTGATCTTCAATCAAAGGAGGCTCATACTACCTTAAATTCTCAACATTAACAACAACATAAATTTTCATATATGAAGGCAAATCCAACCTGAAGGCATTGTTACCAATTTTTTCCAAAATTCTGAATGGACCATATCTAATTGGGTTGAGATTTTTACCTTCTCCTTAGAGCCTCTATTTTTTAAAGTGAATCCAAACTTCATCACCAACTTGTAACTCTTGATCTTGACGATGCTTATTGTGACTTTCTTTCTATTTGCCTTGGCTTTTCTCAAGCTATTCTTGAACCTTTTGGTGTACTAATTAGATTTGTTCAATGAAATTTCTTGCTTTGTCTATGTAGCTATGACCTTCAATAGAAACATATTTTCCAAAAATAAAATCGATAGGAGATTTAGGAAAGTATCCCATGCATGCCTTAAATGGAAAAGTTTGAGTGGAAGAGTGCTTGGCTCAGTTGTAAGCATGCTGAATATAGTGCAACGGTTCATCCCACAACTTAGGATGCTTGCTGCAATACCCACACAAAAGATGTACCATTGTTCTGCTCACTACCTCTGTTTGAGCAGTTGTTTGTGGATGAAAGGCTGTACTAATTTTCAATTTGGTGTCTATGAATCCCCACAAACTAGACTAAAAATTCCTAACAAAGGGAGAATCTCGATCACTAACAATGGATGTGGGCAATCCAAAATGCACCCAAACATTCTAAAAGAATAATTGAGCAGTTTTTTTAGCTGTAACTTTCTTTTTACATGGCATCAAAATACACATTTTGATTATTTGAAATCAATTTTAGAAGAAATCAAATTATTAGTGACCTAAATCTACCAATGTGATTTCTTCCTAAATTGGTTTCAAATAATCCAAATATGGATCACAGAAGCTTGAATTTGAATAATACACATTTTTCTGAAACTATCCAACAACTACATAAAAATAATCATGACCTCTTTTTGACAATGGAAGACCTCTACGCAATCCATAGAAGCACTCTCCCACGATCGTGTAGGAACCAAATGTGGTGTGTACAATCCTAACTTCCTATTGCTAGGCTTACTGATTGCACATAATGAACATCCTTTAATAAAACGAGACATAGTTTCAAGCATACGAGGTCAATAAAAATACCTCTGTAGATGTGCCACCATCTTACTTACACCAAAATGACCAGCAATAAGAGAAGTATGTGCCTCTCTTATGATGTTAACTCTTTCTCCCTATGGAATACAAAGCTTGCCAAGATGGTACAACAAGTTATCATGCAAATGATAATCCAATTCCTCTACTTGGTTACCTTGACTCAAGCTTGCATAAACATCTTGAAAGTCATTATCTAATGCATATTGTTCAATATAACTTTCATGTAAAATAGAAGTATGATTGAGTAAAGTAGCTGCACTAACAATCAGACTAGAAAGCATATCAACAACTTTATTGTAGATACCTTTCTTATACTTGATTACCAAGTGGAATTGTTGAAGGAAACCCATCCATCGGAAGTGCCTTGATTGTTGCAAGTTTGTTTGAGATTGAAAGTATTGCAATGGTTGATGATCAGTGTCAATGACTGTTTCCTTACCCATTAAGTAGTGTTTCCATTTTTTCACACTTTGCACCAATGCATAGAATTCCTTGTCATATGTAGGATAGTTAATAACTGCACCATTAAAAGTTTCCAAATGAAAACCGATAGGATTACCATGTTGCATGAGGACTTCACCCATAGCATAGACACAAGCGTCTATCTAAATTTCAAATGACGATCTCAAGTCTGGAAATGCGAGTACGAGAGTTGTATTGATATTTTCCTTCAACAAAGGCATTTTGTTGTTTGCCTCCCCACTGAAAAACCTTTTCATGCTTGTCAAGGCATGCAAAGGAGCTGCTATAAGAGAAAAATTAGCAATGAATTTCCTCCAATATTGGGCTGCTCCCAGAAAAATTCTTACCTCCGTAACTGTCTTGGGCCTTGGCCAATTAACAATGACATCAACCTTGGAGGGATCTATTTTCAACTCACCTCCTTCAACAATATGACCCAAGTAAACTAAAGAAGTCTTTCCAAACTCGCACTTTGACATCTTCATATACAACTATTCTTTTTTTAAGACATCAAGTACTTTTCTTACATGCATTACATGTTCAACACAGGATTTATTGAAAATGAAGATGTAATCTAAGTAGACTATGACAAATTCATCAAGAAGTGGCCTCAATACATCATTCATCACACGCATGAATGTAGTAGGAGAATTACATAAACCAAACAACATAACTAGCCATTCAAACAAACCTTTCTTTGTTTTGAATGATGTCTTCCAAATGTCTCCTTCAGCTATTATAATTTGATGGTAGCCACTTCTTAAGTCCAACTTAGTAAAATATTTTGCATCTTTCAATTGATTCAGTAAATTATCTATTTGAGGCAGTGGGTACCATTTTTTTACCGTAATTTTGTTTAATGCACGAAATTCCACACACATGCACCATGTTCATTCCTTCTTTGGCACCAAGACAATAGGTGAACCACAAGGCGAGGAAGATGGTTTGATGATCCATTTATTCAACAACTCTTGGATTTGCATCTTAATTTTTGTGTTTTCCATCATTGACATCTATACATGCCAATGTTAGGAATAGGACATCTTGTTGCAACTATATGTCATGTTGGGTTCCTCTCTTGGGAGGTAATCCCTTTGGTTCTTGAAACATTTTGTCATATTGCTTATCTGCGTCAACCAATTGAGATTTCAAATTCAAATCACAACCTTTAAAAGCTTCATTATCAACATCATTTTTGGGTTTGATCATGAGAACCACAAAATTCTTGCTCGAATTCACCAGTCTTTTCATCTGCCCTACATTAACAAGTGAAATATTTGTCTTCTTGTGAGCTCTCACAATATATTCTAGTCCATTTTTGAATAAATGATACTTATTTTCATGTTGATGGAAGATAGCTTGTCTGTCATAGAGGTATGGGCTGCCCAAAATGATGCCACAGATATCCAACAACACAACGTCAAGCTCCACTTCATCTATGAATTTTGCGGTGATATCGAATTTCAGTTTACACTTTCTCGTAACTTGCAATTCCTCATTATCACATACCTATCCAAGTGGATACAATTTATGATGTGGAATAGTTTCTAGATTTAAACTCTTGACAATGTTTACAGAAATAAGATTTGTTTGAAAGCTACTATCGAACAAGGTATCAATCTTATTATGTTTTTTGATCACCCTTATGTGAAACAATTATATTCTTCTCTTTTCATTTGGAGTTTCATTTTTCGAGTTTGAATAACTAGTGTTAGCAATGGATTATTTTCCTTTTAACCTCATGGCTGTGATTTTAGTTTCATCACCCAAATTGGATCCCAAATCTTGTTGAGTGGTTGCAGTTGTCTTCTGTTTTCCCTTGTTGTTGTTTCTTTTTGGTCTCATTTTGGGATGAAGCTTCCAACATTGAGCTTCATCGTGACCCTCTCTGGAACAATGTTTGCATGTAATTTTCTCTTCTTTTTTGATAAACACATTTTTCTTTGCCTTCCCTATTAAAGCCTTTTATTTTCCCTTACTCTTAAATGGAATTTTACTAGCTTCTTCTGGGATGTTTTTCCTTCTTGCCTTAAGATGAGTGGCTTGCATACACACATCATCTAGATTGTAGGGATTAAACATTAATATAGTATGCCTGAGGTAATTGTGTAAACCTCTTATGTACTCCAACAAAGTGTCCTGTGATTGCAAATCTACACCTAACATCAAAGACCTTTTTCAGAATTCTTGGGTGTAATCTTGCACATTTTGACCTTTAAACTGTCTAAAGTTCTTCCAGTTCATGATGGCTTTCTGCATATAAGCTAGAGCGTAGAATTGTCTTTTAATTGCAACAATGAAATCATTCCAAGAAATTGAGATCTTACTGTGCTTTTTAATCTCCTCTTGGTGTAGGGAGTGGTTTTTAACCTATTTTTTGCACAGTCTTTCCCATGTTTTGACCTTTCTGTCCCCTAGGCCTATGACTTTATATGACCAAATTCCCCGTTTTCTTACCTTTTTAACCTATTCTATTGTCATGTTACTTTGTTATATTTTACTGAATAATACGAGACTTTATTTCTTTTTGTGGCTAACTGGGAGATCATTGAAGAAGTATTTTGGGAAGTTCTTCTTTTTAGGTGCTGGCTCACGAGAACGAAGCTATGAAGTAGACACGCAACAAGGATTAACTACAGGAAAGGGTAGAACGATTCGCTGTTACACCCTGAAGTGTTGTTACAGGTTGCTGCTACACATTGGATGCTGTTACAGGTTGTTGTTACACATTGGATGTTGTTACAGGTTGTTGTAACATATTGGATGCTGTTACAAGATGCTGATACACCTCGCGCTAATCCGCTGTCACACCAATAGTGTTGTTGCCAGGTGTGCCACATCATCCTGAACCACCATTCACTCGATGTTGTTGCACCGAAGCTGGGAAATGTGGGTACTATTCCACATAATAGCTGTCGGCAGCATGGATTGTCTATCTTTGAAGCAACAAAACTCAAGCAGTTGCAATCATAACTGATGTATATTTGTATTTAGCAATAGGTTGTAACTTCTCTTATTTTGGATCAGCATGAGAATCGTGAGATTCTCATGGTTGATCTGTTTCTGATTTCGGGTTGTAATAACTATAAAAGACTCGATTGTTCATGTATAAGAGACGACATATAGAAGAGTACTGTTACACTGCTTTTGTATTTTCTGAGTTTATTTTAATATCAATGAGCACGGTGATGCTGTGACTGTCCTTCAATTGATTCATTAATCACTTTTGTGTTCTTCCTGTGCCCTGCTGAGGAGGAAGGGCCCTCCTTTTTGGTAGGGATTGCAGTGATATAGGTAGTGTACATTCTAGTTCAGTTAATTGATTTATGGTTTTTTATTGTTGCTATATAAATCGTGGATTACATTCGCTGCTGTTTCGTTTATATTATGTTGTTACACTGAGTTAATTAACAGAATGATAGTAACCAGCTGGAATATATGTTATTTCTTGTGTGGCGTGCCTTTATTTTTATAGCTGTGAGTTGTGATTTAATTATGTAGAGTGTTTTTTATATCTACATGCATGGTTTGATTCAACAATTTAGATTAGCGACATATTTCACAGTTTTCTGCATTTTCTTATTCTTGGCTGGAGTGTATTGGCACAAACAGTGGAAACTCCATTGAAACAACAAGACCTACCTTGGGCTGACAATTAATGTTGTAGTTTGAGTCAATTAAGGTTGATTAAAACAGCACTACTTTTTGGCATCGTTCCTCGGGATGGCATGTTGACGATATAGTTAGCCAAGTTGTTTTTTTGATATAGAGTGTTCCTAGTCCACAGTTGTTGGGTGATAAGATGAGAGGTAACAACTTGCGCATCACTCTAACATACTTGGGTGGGCTCACCATTTTGATTACTAGGGCACTTAAGACATTTTGATGTTTTGTTAGTGTGTCTTCAGCTCTTTAGTTGCTGGGCAGTAAGACGAGAGGTAAGAACCTGCGCATCACTCTAACATACCTAGGCGGGTTCAGCACTATCGAAGACTGAGACACTTAGAGTGTGATTTAATATACATAGGGTCCATGTGTGTAATTGTAGGACTTACAGAGATACTGAAATCACCCCCACAATTGTAAGTCACAGGAATGATGGGTCGTAAAAAGGAAACAAAGGGTGAGGATTTGGGAAGGAAGACATTTATCTAGGAATTAATCTCCAAGGCGGAAAAAGAAAAGTCTAGCTCTCAAAGGAATGCAAGGAAAATAGGTCTGCAAAACGCTGTTACCCCCATAGTGAAAGGAGAAACCTCTAATTCCTCTATCTCAGGACCAAATCATTCTAAAGCTAGCACTCATACCCCCAAGGCCAAGGATTCGATTCATGAGTGAGAAGGGGAAGCTAGTAGCTAGGATTTGAGGGCTAAGGGGTAAGGGGAAACTGAGGGGGAACATTGGACACCTGAGATGGGAAAACACCTGTTGGTTTATCAACATCCAGATACAGGTCGTGCGGTGAAACAACCAACCCCAGGGGTATCTGAGGCACTAAATACATCTATAGAGCCATCAGAAACACAGTTCAAAGGATATTTGCTATAACAAGGGTTAGAAGAATTAACCATGGGGGACAATAATGTTAAAACATACACCACTACCACCACCTTTGAGTTCCCAATTGGGAATATCAGAGGTGAAGCTCCTATGAAGAATATTCCTCTATCTTCCTTACCATCCTTCTAGGGGATGACTGTGGAAGATCCAGACACATTTCTGTTTGAGTTTGATGTCTTATATAGAATTTATGATTATACAATAGATGCTGAGAAGTTAAAGCTATTTCCTGCTACCTTAAAAGGTGCAACCTTGAGATGGTTCATGGGATTGGGTTCCCCTTCTATTTCAACATGGAATGATATGAAGGAGACGTTCTTGTCAAAATATTAGGACTATTGCAAGACCAAGGATTTAAAGGAAAATATATTTAGGATGATGTAGAAGGAGGATGAAAGCCTAGAAGATTATGTGGAACAGTTCCACTACAATCTGCAGAGGTCTAAACATCGTGATTTAGACCCGAAAATATTGAAGACTATATTCATTATAGGAATGAGGGATGACTACCATGACACCTTGAACCTATTGGTAAAAGGGGATATATCGCAAGAGCCATTCGCTAAAATTATAAAGCATTGCCTAAGATGCTCTCATGGATTGTCCAAGGGAAGGAGTATAGTTCGGGATGCCTCTGCTCGCATACAAAAATATACAGGCAGAGGAGTAACTAGAGCGAAGATCGGGAATTTGTTCAAAAAGGTCGATATCCTCAGTACTCTCTCGGCCCAGATAACCACAACACATATTAAGAAGACACAAGTAGAAGCTGACACACCCCTGACTGTGTTATGTCCGACTTGTGAGAAGAAACATCCTTTTAGGGAATGCGAATTGAACAACATCAGCCTGTGTAATATCTGCGAGTTGGAGCATTTGATGGAGAAGTGCCCAGAGCTTCCTAGACTAAAGGCAGTACTTAGAGAATCAAGTGAAGAGGTTCAATCCTCTTACTTCATCACACCAAGGAGGCCATGGCAACCGCGGCTTGCAGGTATGTCTCAAGACTTTTCCTCTTTCAATTTGTGGAACAATGAATATAATAACCAACAATATCCATGGAAATATTCTTCCCCTCCTTCAGCACAGTTCCCTTCACCTTAGAACCAATGGTCTCCATATTCTCCTATTCAATATCCTCAATCCCAACCATACCCTTGGAACCAAAAGTAGAGAGGAAATGTCCAAAATTTAGCTCTACCTGCACCACCCATGCAACAAAAGTTGCAGTTACCTCCTTTCCAAGCTCTTGCTCCTCCACCACCTATGCGACCCCAATTACTTATGCAACCTAACCCAAAACCACACAATAAAGCATCTCAGGGCATAAAGGCTCCTACGACCTTCCAGACATACCTTATTACCCCAATGGGACTTAATGAAATACAATTGCGATTGGGCACGGTAATTAACCCTAGTCAATCCCCTATCATTACAGAGGAGGACTGTGAGCCATCCCTAGGAGATGTTGGAGGCTCTAAGGCAGCTACTGCACCTACAATAGCTAATATAGAGGAAGTTGTTACATCTGTAATAACCGATCCTCAAAGAAATGTTACATCTATAACAACTAATTGGAGGAAGGCTGATACACCTGTAACAACAGATTCGACTGTTGTAACGCAGGGCCCCCCGTACCCTCAGAGATTGGCCGAACCTAAGATAACTTCACAACCTGAATCTGATTTCTTAAGGAGTTGCAAAATTTGTATATACGAATTCCTCTGCTGCAAGCCCTTAAAGAAGTACCCAACTATGCTAAGACATTGAGAGATTTGTGCATCAAGAAACCTGGGAGGAAGCCTAAAGACCCTGTCACCATTCATTTGATGGGAAAATTATCCAAATTAATGTCTACTCAGCATCTCCTTACTAAGTACAATGATCGAGGAAAACCAACGTTCACTATGTACATTAATATTCATCCCATAGCCAACACGTTGGTTGATCTTGGGGCTGTCATTATTGTAATGACGAAAGATCTCTTTATCACTCTCAGGCTACAATGACTCAAACATACTCCTACTATGCTTGAATTAGTAGATAGGTCCCGTGCTAAACCTGAGGGGATGTTAGAGGATATAGTGATTATGATAGATTCCTGGAGATATCCCACTGATTTTCTTATCTTACAACCCAAATCTAATTTGGGGGGCATCCTTTGATCCTAGGAAGACCTTGGCTGGCAACTGCAAACACATTTATAGGTTGTAGGACAGGATCCATGGTAATCTCAGATGGCCAGGAAACCCAAAACCTTAATATTTATCCCCCAAAACCAAATATGGATGTGTACAACCCTTGGTGGGATGAGTTTGAGCTTGAGTTAGATCTTTCCCTACCACTCCTCACTCTATTGAAAGCCTAGTATTTCAAATATGGGACAGAAGATGATGTTATTAACAGTTTTATTAGTAATTCACTTTCTGTTGCTTCTGTTAAAAATGTAAATGAGGAAGAAGAGGTGGAAGATATAGGTTTTGAACAAATGAGAACCTCTCCAAATATTGCTAGCAGTCCAATGGAGATTGAATCTAGAAAGTTTTTGAATGTTAATCCCAATTTGACTGCTAAACAAAACCAACGACTGTTACAACTGTATAAAAAGGCATTTGCATGGGATTATATGGATATGAAAGGGATCCACCCTAACCTATGCACTCACCATATTTATTTGAAGGATGGCTGCAAACCAGTTAGGCAACCACATCGCCGCATGAACCCTACACTTAAGGAAGTGGTGAAAGAAGAACTACAAAAATTCCTAAGTGCTAATTTTATTTATCCAATATTTGACAGTCAGTGCATGTCACTGCTTGTCATCATTCCTAAAAAGAATGGCAAGTGGAGAGTCTATGTTGATTACAGAGAACTCAACAAGGCAACTCAGAAGTGTTGGGCTGTGTTATATTCTTTCCACGACTAGCCCATGTAGTTAAACGGGTGGTTAGAGGGGGGGCAGAGCCCCCCCTTCATTGCGTTGATTGTGTAGCAGGGGGGTCACAGGGGGTTTGAGGGGTGCAGGTAACCTCCCTCTATAGGGTCCAGGGCAGTGCCTTAGAAAATTTTGTTTTTGGACCATATATTAGGTTGGGCGGACCTACCTATGGTTTTGTGCATGATTTTCACACATGGTTTTGGACGCGATGGTTTTCGGTCCATGGTATTGGATGCTTTGGCATGTATAAATATGTATTGTAACAATTAAAGGAAAATAATGAAAAATCAATATGGTAGTCCTGATTTTGGGATCCAGGGGAAAATCTCTATGTATATGTGTTTTATGTGTTATGCTCTCACATTGTTTATTTTTTGTGTTTTAGAATTTGTATGCAGGTAATTTCTATATGGGGTTAAAACCTACATTTGATATCAAAGTTGTTTTGGCTTCAAGGGGATGCCTTTGTTACTGAGGAGTTTCGCTTGGGCCTGTGGTATACTCTGTTCAGTGGGATATCTACGAGATTGATTTTGGTGGTGAAAGAAGATGACGAGTAGTGGAAAGATAGAGATTGAGAAATTTAATGGTCAGTGTTTTGAGTTGTGGAAACTCAAGATGGAGGATCTGTGGGTGGATAAAGATCAGTGGATCATGGTAGATCAGGTACTAAACCAACGTGAGTGTCCGATGAAGAATGGAATAAGTTGGATTGGAAAAGGAGCACAATACGATTGTGTGTCTCAGATTCAGTATTGCTGAATGTATCAGGGGAAGATATGATGATGGATTTGTGGGACAAGTTAGGGACTTTGTACTAATCTAAGTCTCTGGTGAATAAACTGTTCCTGCGGAAAAAGCTGTATAACCTAAGGATGAAAGATGGAGACTTGGTGACAGAGCATCTGAATGCATTTAATACTATGGTAAGTCAGTTATTATCTGTTGATATTAAAATTTCAGATGATATAAGTGCATCATTTTGTTGTGTTCTCTACTAGATTCGTGGGATAGTCTAGTTATTGCAATAGGTAGCAATACAATTGCCTTTCAGTTTGATGAAATAGTCTCATCCTTGCTAGACGGTCCTAGAAAAAAACAAAAATAAGTCATCGAGTGGGAGATCTGAATCAAGAGGGAGATCTAAATCTCCAAGAAAACCTGTAAAGGTGGTGTGTTGGAAATGTGGAAAGGAAGGGCACTACAAAAGGGACTGTAAATCTAAAGCTCCTAATAAAGGAAAGGGATCTGATGATGCTCCTTCTGTAGAGGTGAAATCCACCTCAGATGAAGGTGGGGATGTGTACTTGGCTTCTTCAAGTACACATGTAGATCATGAGGCATGGTTGATTGACTTAGGTGCATCCTTTCACTTCACTCCCCATAGAGAATGGTTCTGCGAGTATGAGAAATATGATGGTGGTGATTTTTTCTTAGGGGATGATAGGAAGGCTAGAATCATTGGTCGCGGAAAAGTAAAGTTGAAGTTGCAAGGTGGAAGGGTTAGTACACTTCCGGGTGTTCTACATATTCCTGCATTGGTCAGAAATCTGATTTCTGTAAGCAAGCTGGATGATGCAGGTGTAAAAACAGTGTTTGATAAGGATACCTGCAAGATGGTTCGAGGAGCACTGGTATTGATGCGGGGAGTTCAGATTGGAACTCTGTACAAGCTACAAGGTAGCACTATTGTTGATGGGTGCAACAACTTTGTGGTTCTTGAAAGTGGAGAAAAAATCTAGTGGTCTTTTGAGAGAAGACCATGATGTGGCTCAAAGTCTTGGACATATTGGAGAGAAGGGCCTTCGAATACTCCATGGTAAAGGTATGGTAGAAGGTATGAGTAATATCTCTCTGGATTTTGATTTCTGTGAAAATTGTGTATATGGGAAGCATAATCAGGTGAGTTTGCCCTCTGGTGGTAAGAGGGCAAAACATATATTAGAACTTGTGCACAGTGATGTGTTTGAACCTGTGAAGGTTCCATCACTAGGTAATTATGTGTACTATGTATCATTTATAGATGACTTCTCAAGGAATACATGGATATATTTCCTTAAGAAGAAATCTGAAGTCTTTGATAGGTTTAAAGAATTTAAGGCTCTGGTGGAAAACTAGACAGGGAAGAAGATAAAGGTGTTGAGGACAGATAATGATGGAGAGTTTTGCAGCAAGGAATTTGAAGAATTTTGTAAGAAGTGTGGTATAGCAGGGCAGAAGACTACTCCATACACACTTGAGAAAAATGGAGTTGCAGAAAGAATGAACAAGACGTTGATGGAAAGGGCAAGAAGCATGCTTAGTGGTGTCATGTTAGGATAGGAACTTTGGGCAGAGGCATTGGAGACAACATGTTACCTGGTCAATAGATCACCTTCATCAATGTTGGAGGATAAGACTCCACAAGAGGTATGGACTAGTAAGAAACCCTCTCTTTCACATATGAAGGTATTTGAATGTGATACATATGTACATGTTACAAAGGAGAAAAGAACCATGCTAGATAGTAAATCTGAAAAGTGCATCTTTATTGGTTATAAGGATGGTTTAAAGGGTTATAAGCTTTTGAACCTAGTAACAAGGAAGTTTGTGTATAGCCGAGATGTGGTGTTTAGAGAGGTGAAAGATGTTATGAAACATGAAGTCCAACAAAAGGAACCTGAAAAGATAGAGTTTGAGCTTAAGGAGGAAGAATCATACTCTACAAAAGAGGAGGAATCAGAAGATGAAGAGCCACAAACTCCGGGTGTGAGAAGATCAGTTCAAGAAATAAGGTAGCCAGAAAGGTATAGTCCATCTACTTTCTGTTCAAATTTTTCCTTATCTGTTATTGATGATGATCCCATAATTGTGAAGGAAGCAGTAGATCCAAAGGATGAAAAACTCTGGAAAGAGGCCATGGTCGATGAAATGACATCTTTGCACAAAAATGAGGCTTGGGATCTGGTGGAGTTTCCGGCGGGAAGGAAACCCATTGGCAGCAAATGGGTGTTCAAGAAGAAAGAAATGTAGAAGGAAAGGTGGAGAAATACAAAGATCGGTTGGTCACAAAAGGTTATTTCCAGGTGATAGGAATTGATTTTGGTGATATTTTTTCTCCTATTGCGAAGGTAGTTTCTATTAGATTACTTTTATCTATTGTTGTTGCTTTTGATTTTGAGGTAGAACAGATGGATGTGAAGACAACATTTCTTCACGGGAATCTGGAAGAGGAGATCTACATGAAGCAACTTGAAGGTTTTGCGGTGAAGGGTAAGAAAGAAATGGCATACAAGTTAAAGAAGTCTCTGTATGGGTTAAAATAGTCACCAAGGATGTGGTATCAGAAATTTGATACATTTATATGGGGACTTGGCTTCACCAGAAGCAAAGCAGATCACTGTGTGTATTTTAAATTAATTGGTGACCATGCTATTTATTTGGTTTTGTATGTGGATGATATGTTGCTGGTTGGAAATGACAAAGAAATTATCTAGGATTTGAAGACCCAATTGTCCTCCAA